>NDFG01000408.1:519389-539049 GCA_002167245.1 Sporophila hypoxantha | reverse complement strand
AAAAAAAATCAAAAAGTWCAAGAAGTCTGAGTCGTAGGGAACAATTTGTAAGGGTTGATCTGGACACTGGCTTTGGTTTCCTGGCAAAACGTGTGCTCRTGCTCAGCTCAGCTTTCCTTTGTGTGCTCTGGCTCAGCTCAGCTTTCACAGAGTCTGCAGGGCCCCAGGGCTGGCCCTGTGTGCCCAGAGCACAAACCAGGAGAGCACCCCCAGCCCTTCCCAGCACTGGGGCAATGAACACCCAGCACATCCCCAGAGCTCCCACAGATCTGCAGAATGCTCGTGTGGACAGTGACCTCTCCAGGTTGGGATTTTTTGTTCTTTTTTCCCCTAGGAACTTGTGCTTATTCCTTAACTCAATCTTCTTTCTCCTTCTTTGCCAGCCCCATCTCTCCTTTGGCCACCCCAGTCTGTGGTGCTGCCAGCCCTTGACATTTCCCAAAATCCCAACACGTGGCTGGGTCCATCCCCTCCATCCCCAGCTGCTCTTGTCCATCTCTGACAATATTCAATCTCTCTTTTTCATTCAATTGTCTTCAATAGGTTTAAAAATAGCTCCTGCATATTTAATTATGCTTCCCTTCCCTCTGTTCCTTGCAGTCCACCCAGRCTCCAGTGCTTTGTCTGCTGAAGAATTCCCATTTAGGCTGGCCCACGTTCAGCCCATTACACCCAGCCCATCTCAGCTGSAAAAGGCTTTTTCTCCTGTAAGGCTGGGAGCTCTGCAGCACAGCCTTGATCAAAATCAGGTCAACAGTGTCARACAAGTGCCTTGCAGTTCATGGTAYAATTGGTCATTAGGAGCCATGAAAGCAGGGTATAACCGTGGACAGAGAAGCAAAGAAGTAATCAGAGGAGTATTTCCCATTCCTCTTTTAATAAGCCATCATTTACCCTTGTTCTGTTTTCATCRCTTTGGGGCATATATCTTGTGCAGGGAAATGTAAAAAAAAATTGAAATATAGAGGAAAGTAATAATGAAATAGTGCATGTGTTTAAATATTTGCAGGAGAAGGGAAACATCCCAGTGTCTCACAAAGTCTGTGATGAAATGGAAGAAGTGCAGGCTTGTCACAGCAGTAATTAAGTTCAGTTCCAGAGGGCTGTTTGTGTTAGACCTGCTGGGTTTTCTTGCAGGGAATGCTCTCTGATGCAGAATCCCACTGAAGTCAGGTTTTCCCACTGACTCAGTCTGAGAGCAAAGCCCTCAAGAGCAGCTGGAGCTTTGTCTGTCGAGGTCATCTCCAGGATAATTTGGTTTCTTGGTGTGGCACCCCTGGCTGGGGTCAGCTCCTGTTCCAGCTGCAGTAAAAGATGCACGAACAGCAAACTGGTCCCTGTTGGAAAAACATCCCTCAGCAGAGGAGCTGCCCTTTGTGCCACAAACAATCTGTGTTCCTGAGTGTGTTTACCTSAGGATGTATTGAGGTATTTACATCAGGATGCACGTCGGGGGAATTCCCAAACTCTGAAGGTGCTGGGGGTGAGGTGAACCCTCATTTAGCTGTTTAATATGCTCTGTGACACACGCATTCATATTTCCTGGGTTTGTTTGCAGGCTCTGAGCCCCAGGTGTTTGACCCAGCTCCTCTCAGACGAGTGCAGCTCATCTGCTGCTGCAGATAAACACGAGTGGCACTCCAGGCTCTGGAGGAGTTTGTTTCCTCTGAGCRGACTCTTCATTTGCTGCCTTAGTGAGAGAGGGGTGATGGCACTTGTGCTAATGCAGGGATTGAGTGCAGAGCAGCTCAGAGGTGATGCCAAATTTGCCCCAAAAGGCGAAATCATAACTGCTCAGAGACTAAGTTTTTAAGTCTATAAGCAGGAGGTATTTATTAGCAACGCGTTGGAGAATCCTCCAGGCCGCCCTGGACAAAGGATTCTGGCGATCAGCAACAAATGCAGGTCTTTTATACAGTTTTTAACAGGGATTACATCATATTACATGCATATTCATATTACTACATGCATATTCATATATGGGTGGAGTGTAGGGGAAGTCTCTTATTTTGAGGAGTCATCTTGGTGGGAGTTCCTGTGCCTTCCTCCTGGGCAAGGGTCTCCTTGTGAGTCTTCCTCGGGCTAAACTTTTGAACTTTTCCTAATTTGGGCAGTTTCCTGGTTTACTTGGCATGGTCTCTAGGGCTTGGCAGAAGCTACTGGGTCAAGCTGACCGCTGTTGGCTTTCGATTCTGCTTAGGCCATTACTTTCTAAATATTCTGGTCCCAGAATTTCCTGGTGTCAGTGTGTTTTGTTCTCTTAAAGAATTTATTGCCCTATACGGTTCCCTAATACCAAGCTTTTTGAGTGTCCTGCATTTTTATATTTTAACCCTTTAACGAGTGGCTTCAGAGGAAAGGGGGAGCTCACACAGACCCTGGATATAACAACACCATCAAACTGCTCTGACTCTCCCACTGAAGCATTCCCAGGGCAGGGAAAGCCTCCAGGCACCAGAGGACATGAGGGGCAGAAAAGTAAAAAGATGCAGCAGCAGCAGCTGACTGACCTGCACCAAAAAACCAACAGGAACCAAGAAACCAAAACCAACCTGCACCAGAAAACCAACAGGAACCAAGAAACCAAAACCAACCTGCACAAAAAACCAACAGGAACCAAGAAACCAAAACCAACCTGCACCAAAAAACCAACAGGAACCAAGAAACCAAAACCAACCTGCACCAAAAAACCAAAGGGATTTTCTGTCACATCCTGAAATTCTGGTGTGGGGCTGGAGACACTTGGGCATCCACCCAGGAGGCTCTGTGAGCCTCAAACCTGCAGAYCCCAGGCATCAAAAGATGCTCATTGATCTCAGAGCATGATGAAGCAAGTTTAGAGCGGCTTTGTTCTGTTAAATTCGATTTTTGTGATCTTGTCCTTGCTGTGTGTGAGCTGACACCACTGGGGGTGATGCTGAGCCCGAGAACAGTCGTGTCCATGCCCCCCAGGCCTGGCAGAAACATCAATCACACTTGGGAAATGACAACAAAAGAGGAGTGCTAAAGAGCCAGCACATTTCGGAAAAAATGTGAGAAAATTAATGACAGAAGATACTTGCTGCTTTTTTTTTTTTTTTTGTAAGCAAAAAGGGTAGAATTTGAAGTGCAAAATTTAAAAAATTGCTGCAATAATGTCAGTCTGCTCAAGCTGCCAAGTTGTGCAGAACCTGGCGTGGTGCACACACACAAAGACAAAAAAATAAAAATTCTCCTTTTTTGTTTCCTAGAAAATCTGTGGAGGGCGTCCATCCTGGAAAGATGATAATTGGAATGAATTGCTGATGCTGATTAATTAATTTTGCTAAGAAATATTTCCCACCTAGCTGAAGGTGTTGGGGAAGCCTGTGACACAGATTTCACCATTTGACCTTCCAGAGGTCAGGCACTATTGCAAACAWTTCACAGGGGCTTCAGTTAAAGCCCAATTTCTGTGTCTGGGCTGTGCTAGGAGAAATTTGGAGCTCTTTGSTGGGGTTCTGATAGAAACAGGCAGAAACTGATTTTGCTGTTATTTAGAGATATTTGCATTTTCAAAAAAAAAAACCCAAAAAACCAACCAACCAAACAAAAACCACAAACCCAACAAAAAACAACAACAAAAACAAACAAAGAAAGAAAAACAAAAAACAAAGGAAAAAAACCCAAAAAACAAAAACAAAAAACCCCCAAAGTTTCCCATTTTTTAAAGGGAGATCTGAAGACCTTTACCTTTCTTTAGAGTTCAAAACTTCCTCATGCACTTCAAAAGCAGAAAGAACAGGAAACCTCCAGCCTGGTGGAAAGTAAGACCTTCTGCACCACAGCTCTTTTTATTTTGTATTTTATTTTTTGTATTTTGTATTTATTTTGRATATATTTTTTATTTTGTGTTTGTATTTTGGCTCCCTTTCCCAGCCCCTTCCATGGCAAATGTTGGTCACTCATGAATGTGTCCTTGTAGAAAAATATTTAATTAGAAAAATCTCCACGTGTACAAGTGATGGGAAGAGGGTTCCAATAGCCAAAATATTCCATGATTTTGGAAGTGAATTTAAATGAGTTTTGTTCTCAGCACTGCACTGTGCCAATGCCTGTAACAGATTTACAACTTTGGGGTTTTATTCCTGAGCAATCATTAACGCCAGTGAGGAAATGGCTCTGAAATGGGAGGGGAGGAGCAGAAACCCACTGAGAACCCCACACCTGTGCCCTGGCCACAACTGGATACCTGGGAAGTGTAAAAGGAAAGAGAGCCCAGCTGGGACAGAATTTCTGAATTTCTGTYTTTAGGGGCCAGGAGCCCTCAGGGGTGGCCCAGCTCTGTGAGGACTCTGAAATCCAAGAGCTGAGCTGTTCCCAGAGGGAGCAGAGCTGGCATTTGCTGTGCTGGTGCTTTGCCAGGCTGAGCTAGGGGTGAAATCTGATGCAAGAGCCATTATTAACTCCACAATGTCGCTTTCTAATAATTTGGTGAAAGCCACTGCTGTAGTTGCGATGTGTTGACATTCAGTGGCTTTTGATTTCTGATTTGTTCCATAGTGCTAGGATGGTGCTGGAGGCAATTAGCTGCACTTGGGGGATGATTGATTGTTCTGCTCCCTCCCAGCTGCTCTGTGCGTTTAACTTTTAGCTACYGRTTAAAACCAAAGGGTTTCTTTCTATTTTTTTTTAATTAGTTAACAATCTGTTGACAAAACAGCCCTCCATCTGAGGGATGGTGTGCTCTGACATGGCTGGATTCACTGAACATCGCAAAATTTCATAATTACAAATGTTGGCAYTCCAGGGTGGTCTCCTGATGGTCTCCTGCTGCCCCTTTGAGCTTGGTACTTCTTCCTTCTTGGCTTTAGGTTCTCTGCTTATGCCATCTTAAATCTATATTCTGCCATATCAAGCATGTCTTAAAATACACCTTCCATCTTGTGAAAGATACGCTTTTACCAGTTTTTCTACACTTAAAAAGCAGTTTAAAACTTGCCATAAACAATTACAATGTTACACCCAAAGCAGATAAATCGCAGGGAGAGGCAGCTACTCCAACAAGAGGTTTGAGTCCATTGGCACTCAGTGGCCAGGCAGGAGCTCCCACGTCCTGCCTGCTTCAGCACGGGGCTTTGGGGTTTGTTATCAGTGCCCTGCCAGCTCACACTCCCAGGCAGCCCTGACCTTTGGAGTGGAAGGGTTTTTGGGGACATCATTCCCTGCTCTGGCTGACACAAAGATCAGGCTCTGCTCTAGCTGGCATTGGAATCAGTGCCTTCAGTGATCAATGTTTTGGCTCTAATATTTGGGTGCTCTGGTGTGATGGTGTTCACAGGGGTCCCAGGACAAGAGAAGAGAGGAGAATCTTGACTCCATGTTTCAGAAGGGTGATTTATTATTTTGTGATATGTATTATATTAAAAGAAAATGATATATTAGAACTATACTAAAAGAATAGAAGAAAGGATTTCATCAGAAGGCTTGCAAAGAAAGGAATGGAATGATAATACAATCTTGTGACTGACCAGAGTCCCAACACAGCTGGACTGTGATTGGCCATTAATTAGAAACAACCCCATGAGACAATCAAGGATGCACCTGTTGCATTCCACAGCAGCAGATAATTACTGTTTGCATTTCATTTCTGAGGCCTCTCAGCTTCTCAGGAGAAAAAATCCTAATGAAGGAATAAAATATGTCTGTGACACTCTAGCTTTAAAAGTCCCTGAAAACCAAACAGAGGCTTGGTCACTGTGAAGGTGACAAAATCCTGGGAAAATGGAACATTTTCCTTCCTGCACCAGCTGGGCTSGGCCCTCTCCAGCAGCTGCCCCATTCCCAACGTGGTTTTCTTTATTCCACCCTGTGTCGTCTCCCTGGCTCCTGCTGGTATTTATAGTTCCCAGGGATTGTGCTCAAGTCCTTTCCAATTCAGCAGCCCAGCCTGAAAGCCCTGAGAGAACAGGGATGGGACACAGGGATGTGATTCCTGCTGACGGAGCTGGAGTGTGCCATGACATCCTCAGACCAAGAGCAAATGTCTTGTTATCCATTCTTATTCCTTTTATTCCTTCAACATATCTGCTGGGTGCTACAGGGAAACGTTTCTGCCTTTAATATTCCTGCCTCATTTTGCTGTATTGATTTCATGGTAAGCTGCATGGCATTACCTGCAATTATTTGTCATTTTGCTCTTTAAAAAGATTCATCCCAAGTCGTGGCCTGGGCTGCAAATGAGAGGAGCACTGGAGTGGAACAGCAGCATCCAACTTACCCTGGCTCGTGCTTAAGGGAATTCAACTTGCATATTTACAGCAGAGCCCTCCAAATTTCTGCTTTGTTTTGTTGGAGCTGGAAATGCTGAAGATTTTATGTGAGGGGGGAAAATTATAAAGGACTGGTTGAGAAATCAGAAGCAATTCACTAKAATTCTTGTTAAGATTTGATCCCATCACTATTAAAATTTACTAAAATGATTCTTAAGATTTGATCCCAACGCTGTCAAGATTAAAAAAAAGACTTTTACAAAGGCAGAAATTGTCACAAAAATATTTGTAAAAATATTTGGAGGAAGTGCCAACTCAAAATTCTAAATGGTGATACTTTTCTTGCAAACCCAACTGTTTTTGTCTTTAAGGTAATGGTTTTGTTCAGATTCAAAGGTGCATCCAGGCATCATCAGAACTCCTGCTGCTGAGCGAGCCATGGGCAGGGCCACTCCTAATTTCAGTGTGGGCATCCTTGGCTGCCACAGAAATTCCCTCTGCTCCCAGTTCRTCCTTCCTTCTTGGGCAGGACCAGGAGAATTCCCACATTTAATCCCTGTCAGAGAGTGCAGCACCAACTCTGAGCTAAACAACTCACATTAACACCAGTTCATAAATCAGATCCATCAGCCACCAGCAACAAGCATGTAATATAAATGAGGATATTGAGGTACACYCAGGTCAGAATGTAAAGCAACCCTTTTCAGCTGCTGAAATGCATTTTGCAGGGTRTCAGAGGGTGAGACCTGGGCAGAGCCACCCTGAGCTCCACTGCAGTGAGGAGTGAYCCCATCTGCAGCACAGGGATGTGGCCTCACCTACTCATTCACAGTCATGACAAAAAGCCACTTAATTTGATTTTTGACTTGAGCGTTTTTAAAAAATTATGCTAATCTTAGCAAATGGCTTTTTAATTTTTAGCATTCAGGCTTAATTAAAATGCAAAGGAAAGTTTAGAGGCGCTGCCTCATCTCCCACACACTGCCACCTGCAAAATTGTGTAGAAAAAAAGGGAAAAAGATCCCTGAAGTTCTTAAATATCTCTGATAAGTGAGACCCCAGAGCTCTGCTTTTTCACCCTGGTGGAAATCACGTTGTGTGATGGGCAAAGAGAATCTGAGAGTTCCTGCCAGGCAGGGCGTGGGCGTTGTGCACTGGCTGTGAGGATCTCTGGGCACTTGGTTGGGCATGGAGCAGGCAGGGATGGCTCACTGCACATCAAACTCAGAGCAGGACGTGTTTTCCTCCATCCTTTTTCAGCTTTTGCCATCCTGATGGCACACAGTAGAGCTCAGCAGGAAATAACCACGTTCAATCTGCCAGCTCTGCCACAAGCCTGCTTTAAATGGGAAAGGCTTTGGCAATGGGTTCCTTTCTGCATACTTTTAATAAAATATGCTAATAGTAAAGAAATCTGACTCATGAGCAGCAGCAATGGAGAATATCAACTGACATGAGATAACAATGGCTTGTAAATCCAATCCTGTTCCTCCTGTGCTCTCCTGTTACACTAAGTTATGATTGCAAGTGACAGAAAATGTCCAAATTTGTCAGTCCTCKTCCAGCATTCCTCAGTCCCTAAATATATCCTGCTACAAGTGATCCCTCCAAGACAGGAGGGATTAAAATAAAAACATTTAAAGTGTTTATGAGGAAATATTTGAGAAGCACTTGTGAAGGCACTGTGGAGTTCAGCAGGGTTTGTTTTCCCTGTGTGTCTGGGGCAGTACCCAAGGCTCCAGTTTGGCCCAGTAATTAATAATTAATAATTAATAATTAATAATTAATAATTAAGAATTAATAATTAATAATTAATAATTAATAATTAACAATTAATAAATAATGATTAATGATTAATAATTAATAATTCTGGTGACCTGCAAACAGCTCCGGACCAAAGAAAAAATTGCTTGCTTGAGGCAGTAATGACCCACTGGAGGAAAAGCCACTGGTGTGGTTCTCTGGGCAGCATTTTTGATGGTGTGGGTCCCCTGGGAGTGGGTTTAGAATCCAGCCCCAGTGGAGAAGCACATTCCTGTCAACCACAGCAAAGCCAACCCTTTTTTCAGTGGTTTTATGAACCAGGAGCCCTGTTCTTAATGTTATCTGTTCTTAATGTTATCTGTTCTTAATGTTATCAGTTCTTAATGTTATCTGTTCTTGAAGTTATTTGCACTGATTCCTGTACCTTTGGAGTGACATTTTCTGCTGGTGACCCCCAGCTGGGCACACAGCTCTTGGAAATGCTTTCGTGCCAGCTGGGAGCTCCTGACAGGGTCAGGATTGTATTGCCCAGGCATTACCAGAGTTCCCTACATCAACAATCAATTCTTTATGGAGCAGGGAGATTCCTGCCTTTATCCATTTTCTGTGTCTTGTGGCACTGAACTGTGTGTGAGTGGGGCGGTCTGGAGCCAGCTTGGGTGGGTGAAGGTGATCACTTCCTAATTTACTAATCATATCTGCAGCTTAAGGGGAAAGGTTGGCAACCTCAGATGGAAGATTAAATGAGTGAGACTKCCAGAGATTCCTTTAGCTAGAGAAATTGATTTAGAGCACTCAGGAAAATCTTTCTTRTGGAAATGGAATGAGCAGGTGGCTGCAATTTATATAAATTAAACRTTGGCCTTGTTCCTCTGGCTTGAGTGGGTTTTCTCCTTGTTTTTAACAAAGCTACTGGTGCATAAATAGTGTTTGATTCTTTTTCTAAATGTTGGTTCTGTGCAGTTGTTTTTAATCACTGAACCTTTTGGAATCAATTGTAGGATTAATCTAATTGCAGGTTCCTTATTCCGTGGAGCACAGTGCAAGAGAAAAGCTGTGGCCAGGGAGGGAAGCCACAGCTTTGCATTCTTGTCTCATGCCACTTTTCTCCACCAGCCTCTGCCCTATCATTACAATCAAAATTCTTTATCCTGAAAATTGCAACATGAAATTTTGGAGTTTAAAATAGCACTTGTGTAAGGCAGAGATTAGATTATGCAAAGTGTTAATGCAGCATTAACTGAAGAGTCCCAATTAAATAATTATAAATAGTTACAAGTCTAGTCTCTTTATTTCCAGAGCACTGGAGTTTCAAACTTTTGCACTCTGGCGGGGCCAGATAAAAAGGACCCAGACCTCTGCAGCTTTTGCTTTTTCTTCTTTTTTATTTTTAAAAGGGCAGACATGAAATTTCAGTTTTAAAACTAACAAGTGAGAAAACTAAGAGAAAGTGAGGCACAGTCAGGGGTTCAGGCTGATTTTCAGAGGCTCAGGACGTGCCTGCTGCCACTGGATGGTGAAAGTCCAGCCCAGTGGAAATCCTGTACAGTGAATAACTCACAGCCATGGGCAGGGCCAGATTTATTTATTTATTCGTGATGCCTGTTTAGTTGCCTAGATYAGAGATTTTAAAGCCATGCAGTGATCTGGATTTTGAGCACCTGTGTCAGGGTCAGGAACAGGTTCCTGCTGATGGGGAGGCTGCAGGTGCAGGRTACACTGAGTTATGATTGCATTCCATCAGGAATTCCAGGCAGCTGGAATATCCTGTTTCATTTTCTGCAGAGCCAGGAGAATAAAAAACAACCAGCAGCACGGGCTGTAGTCTGTTTGTCCACATGGATGTCTCAGTTATGCCTGAACTGCTGTTTTTGGCTGTGGTGACAAGTTAGCTCCCATTCACACCTTGGCGTGGCAGGAAAGACACTAATTATTCACCTAGGCTGTTCCTTGTCTCATAATAATGCATAATAATTCACAATTTATTCCGCTTCCTCCTCTCTGAAATACCCCCTTSCCCAGGCCAGCTRTTAAAGATGTGAAATGCAAAGATGTGGCTAAGCACGGGTCCTTATCACAYCCTCGCCACAGCAGGGACAGAAGGGAGAAATCTGAGACCAGAGGGGAGGTGGGACACAGCAGAAAATGAAATTTGCATTTAGCATTAAGGAGCAGGGATGTAATTCCAGGTTGGTGGATAAAAGCAGCGGGGTAAGGAGTGTTTGAACTCTGTTAAAGCAATCACACTGCTGCTGAAACATTTGCTCGCTGGTAAGACGTCTTGCTTAATTGCTGAGCTGAAAACTGTTTATAAAATGGCCCCATTCCTGGAGGCACAGGTAAGGGAGAACAGCTGTTCTGCAGGAGAAAACCTCTCCTTTTTGTGTTWTGTGGAAGTTTCACCTCAGAGATCCTGGTGTGCATCTTGGTGGAGGCGTTGTCCCAGATAATGCAACGGGAGCACACAAAATGGGATTTTAGGGCTCCCCTCGTGGGCTCTGGGGTACCTGGGGAGGAGGGACAGCAGGAGGTGTTGATCCCTCACTCCTGGCTGSCATTTCAGTGAGGATGGATCAGTGACTGCAAGTGGGTGTTGTCTACGGCGAGGGAAAACTRGGAGCRATCAATGMGATAGAACAGCAAGCTTCGATTTATTGATTACAGCATCAGYCTTTTATACAGTAATTAWTAAGCTAATGCATATTCTGTAACTTAAGCTAACTATTGGCTATTCTGTATATGTCAAGTCCACCTTGTGTTTACATACCTTAAAAGTTAAACTTTCTTCTTCTCAGGCTGTTTTCAGCCACCATATCTCTGCTCAAGGGCACAGCGGCCTTGCCATAATCATAACTCSTTAGCAGAGCTCATTATTTTCCTAACTTCAGACACCTGGACCAAGTCTGTGACTCTGGTCACGTACTATTCCTCAACAAGTGGGCACGTTTCCAAGCAGAATCCAGTGGAATTCCTGTGAAAGGGTCAGAGCTGAGCAGTGCAGGGCCCTGTTTCTCCTCTGCCTCTGTGGCACACTGCCAGCCGTGTTTTGGCTTTCCAGGTGAATGCARTTAAAATGGCAAAAAGGCCTCTCTGAAGTCTTTGCAGTGGAAAAACTGATGAATCAAGTGAAGGAGAGGTGGGCGTGGGAGAAGAGGGGGCCTTGCTTTGAAAAGCAGTGCTGTCATTACTCTGAACTTGACTGCTATCAAAGCATGAAATCCTCTTCTTTTTGAGGGGTGGATTTAGCTTGTTGGGGAATTTTTCCCAGACAGCAAATATTTCTCAGGTCCTCTTAATAGGAATTTTCACATTCTTTRCCAAATCCACACTCCTCAGGGGACTGCTGACCCCTTCCCTTCCTTCCTCCCTTCCTTCCTTCCTGGGGCTGGATCTCCCAAGGCAGCACAGGCTGAGCCCATCTCTGAGCACATCCCTGCCCTGACAAGGAGCAGTTGTGACAGCAGGGACAGCCTGGGCCTGGCACTTGTCCCTGCTGCCCCCTGGGCCCTGCTCATCCCCAGGTACCACAGCTGGGCTTCATTTCTGCTGCACTGCCTGCCCCAGGGGCTGGTGCTGGTTCTGGTGCCAGGCTGCAGTGGGACCCTGGCATTGGCCCTGCCCTGCTCTGCCCCTTTGGCTGCTGAGGAATCAATGGTGCTGGAATTGAGGGTTTTTTGGGGGTTTTTAACACTGTTTTTTGCTGTAACACTGATAGTATGTGAAAATAGYGCATAGAAGGTGATTACACACAAAAAAAAAAGGGATAAATGATCTTGTTGGATGCACTAAAAGCCAATGCAGTGATTGTGGACTTTACCATTAAATTAACCCAGGGTAACTTTGTGATTTTGGGGGATTGTTTTGTGCAAGCAGTGAAATTGCTGGTGTTTGTTTCACCCAAACTCAGATGCTGCATCATCTTTCCCATTCCCCTCTCAGCAGGACAAGATAAATGCTCATAATGTTTTCTCTGGAGTGAAATTTCAAGATGTAGTAAAATGTGCTTGAGGGCAGAGGGCCGATTGACCTCTGGAATACTGTTTTTCTGCCTGACCTTCTTCTCTTAAAACAGAAAAAAATCAATTCTGTTGTGTCTAAACATCTCAAGRTGGAAGATCAGCATTAGATTGTCATCATCTTTATTTAGTGCAGCGTTGAGTTATTTGTTTAAAGCTGACTCCTCCTGACAGTATTAGGTTACATTTAGGGAGATGCTGGGAGTTGTGTTTGAAGCTGCATCTTGGATTTACTGCAGCTGCTGTAAATTCCAGCTAAGCAACCTTCATAAATTATGCTAAAGGTATTTCTCAGTTYTATAAGAATTATTCTGGTATGGAACTTTGTATCTGCCAGCAGATACTTGCAAAGTGTGATAAGGCCAGTAAAGGATGGCATTTAAATCAAATATTCAGGAGTCACTGGGGTTTCCAGCAATATGAGAACAGGTGTTGTGTTCTGTACAGCCACACTTGGGATTGATTTTGCCATTGGTGAAGCTGCTGGAGGAAGAGGTTCCCCAAATCTACATTACAAACATGCTTTATTCTGAGCACACAGAGCTCACCAGGCAGCAGCTCAGCWCTGCAGCAGCAAACCTGGGTGAGCTCAGGAGGGCTGAGAGACAGAGCCCAGCACTGCCCAGAAATCACTGAGCAGCCCAGTCATTGAACAGCCAGAAATCATTGAACAGCCCAGAAATCATTGAACAGCTCAGATCAGAAATCATTGAACAGCCCAGAAATCATTGAACAGCTCAGAAATCATTGAACAGCCCAGATCAGAAACCAGTGCACAGCTCAGAAATCATTGAACAGCCAGAAATCACTGAACAGCTCAGAAA
The DNA here is from genome assembly GCA_002167245.1 of Sporophila hypoxantha. Lineage (NCBI taxonomy): Eukaryota > Metazoa > Chordata > Aves > Passeriformes > Thraupidae > Sporophila > Sporophila hypoxantha. Next base: position 526,215 of record NDFG01000408.1, on the reverse strand, counting down.
TCATTGAACAGGTCAGATCAGAAATCACTGCACAGCTCAGAAATCACTGCACAGCTCAGAAATCACTGAACAGCTCAGAAATCATTGAACAGCTCAGAAATCACTGAACAGCCAGAAATCACTGCACAGCTCAGAAATCACTGCACAGCCCAGAAATCACTGAACAGCTCAGATCAGAAATCACTGCACAACTCAGATCAGAAATCACTGCACAGCACAGCTCAGAAATCACTGCACAGCTCAGAAGTCATTGAACACCTCAGAAATCATTGAACAGCCAGAAATCATTGAACAGCCCAGCTCAGAAATCACTGCACAGCTCAGAAATCAGTGCCCATTCCTCAGCTCCGCCAGGGACCATCCCCTGCTCCAACAAGGACAATTCCCATCTCCAGCAGGACCATCCCCATCTCTACCCTGGAGCCTTTGCAAAGAGCCAGGAGCCCATCCAGCCCCTTCCTCCAGGGCTGGGCTGGTGCAGCCCAGGCTGGGCTCAGGCTGTGCCCAGGCTCTGGCTGTGCCAGGCTGGATGCCAGGAGAAAGGAGATAAACGGGAGCAAAGGATGGCACTCAATTCTGCTCACAAAGGGCCTGATCCCAGCCCCATCCCAGAATATTTCCATTAACTGAGCACAGCTTTGGAGTGAGGCCAGGCCTGGCTGCAGTGCAGTGAATCTGTGGCTGTGAGAAGGAGAATTCTTGCAGTGCAGGATGTACTGAGCCATCGCCTGCTCCTGGCAAAACCCCCTAATGGAGTTCTCCTGCAATAAAAGCAACAATAATTCCTCAGTCATAGCTTTATGATTAAACAACACTGAGGTAGTGCTTTTTCCCTCTTCTTAATTTGCATAATTCCCAGGCTGCTGTGCAGAGAAACCTGTCGAGATATTAAGTAGATTATAAAAATGTCATGTCAGATTTGAAACTGTCACTAACACAGGACTTTTAATTATGAATAAATTAAAAAAGAGGCACCGCTTCTCCCATGGCCACGAGATTTTGTGRTATGCACAAACASTAAAGCTTAGAAATGTTCAAAGGCTGAAAAGTAAAAGTGAGATAAGAGAATGGATTATTCTGGAAAACAGGCGAAAGTAAAACTGATAAAACATTCCTATTCAAATGYTATCTTCACAGGAGTCATTACAAGAGAATTACTATTGTTGGAACACGGAGAGAAGCAAGGCTGTAAAGCACTCCAGGCCCTACAGCAGAGATTTAATTCAAGAAATGAATCCTGGTGCTTGCAGCAGCAGGGTGGGGAGCAGAGATCCGGGCAAGGCTGAGCAGGGGATGCTCAGGAGATTTCTGTGTGCAGGGGATGCTCAGGAGATTTCTGTGCAGGGAATGCTCAGGAGCTGTTTGTGCAGGGAATGCTCAGGAGATTTCTGTGCAGGGGATGCTCAGGAGCTCTCTGTGCAGGGGATGCTCAGGAGGAGATTTCTGTGCAGGGGATGCTCAGGAGATTTCCTCGCATGACGGGAATGCTCAGGAGCTTTTTGTGCAGGCGAATGCTCAGGAGATTTCTGTGCAGGGATGCCTCAGGCGAGAGCTTCTGTGCCAAGGTGATGCCTCAGGTAGGAGATTTCTGTGCAGGGGATGTCTCAGTGAGATTTCTGTGCAGGGAATGCTCAGGAGAATTTCTCTGCAGGGGATGCTCAGGAGCCATTCTGTGCAGGGCATGCTCAGGAGGCAGATTTCTGTGCAAGGGATTGCCTCAGGAGATTTCTGCTGCCAGGGATGCTCAGGAGTTCTGATGCAGGGATGCTCAACCGGAGAATTTCTGTGTCCAGGGAGATGCTCAGGAGATTTCTGTGCAGGGAATGCCTCAGGAGTTCTTTTGAGGGGAATCTGGATGGCGAGGAGTGGTTTGAAAGGCGAGTACGAGAGAAGTGCAGGGCTTCTGTGCAGGATGCCAGGGGGATTTCTAGGAGCGATTTCTGTCGAAGCCAGGACTGGAGGATCTCAGAGATCCTGTCAGGAGGCAGGAAGATTTTGTGCCAGGATGTGCCGACTTGCAGGGTGTGGATCTTGGCGAGGGCTCAGGAGGATTTTGTCGATGCTCAGGACTGCCAGGCGAAATGCTCAGGAGATTTCTGTGACAGTGGGGATGCGTCAGAGCATCTCTGTGCAGGGGATGCTCAGCGAGGAGATTTCTGTGCAGGCGGGATGCTCAGGAGATTTCTGTGCCAGGGATAATGCTCAGTGACGATTTCTGTGCAGAGGGTGCCTCAGGAAGATCTCTGCTGCAGGGGATGCCTCAGGAGCTCTCTGCTGCAGGCCCAGATGCCTCAGGAGCAGATTTCTGTGCAGGGCCGATGCTCACGGAGCGAGATTTTCATGTGCCAAAGGATGCTCAGGAGATTTCCTGTGCAGGATGCTCAGGAGATTTTCTGTGAAGGGGATGCGAGGAGATTTTTCTGTGCAGGGAATGCCTCAGGAGATTTCTGTGCAGAGGGATGCTCAGGGAGATTTCTGTATCTGCCCTGCAGGAATGCTCAGGAGCGAGAGTTTCTGTGTGCAGAAGGGTTTGAGAAATCAAACGCCCGATTAGACACAGGGGGCATTTTCCTGTGCCAGGTAGCGTTTCGTATGACCTCAGGATGATTTGGGGTCTTGAGCCCCATGGGTAATGCTCGTTAGCGCCAGCATCTCCTGCTGCAGGGGTATGCCTCAGGAGGAGATTTGCTGCTGCAGGTGGATATGCCCCCGCTCGAGGCAGCGATGAGACGGTTTCTTTGTTGCCCTAGGCGTAATGCTCGCGGAGCTCTTCTTGTGATCAGCGGGGGCCCCACATGCCTAGGAGCGAGCATTTCTGCTGCAGGGGTTGATGCTCAAGGAGGATTTCCTGTGCAGTCCGGTTTTCCATCCTGTACTATATTTTCTGAAAGTCCTCCTGTTCACTATCAAAATTCTACACCCTCACCTTAACATCGACCCTCGCTCGTATACACCCCTCGGGCGACAAGTGTTTTTCCTCTGACCCATGCCCCATGCCTCTCGATCCCCGTCAAAATCTCTCCCCGATATACATATGAGCTATTTGCCTTGCCCCCACACCATTTTCACACCTCAATCCCTAAACTTTCATCTCCACACAGCTGCCCTTCATCTCTCGCTTCTCAGAGACCCTCAACACCCCGAGCTTCTTTTTAATCTCGTGATAAAACATTACTTATTACTATAAATCTTGTACAAACATATAATTATACATATCCTTATAAAACTTGTTTTAAACATATTATATAATATTAATGCTTTAATTATTTTTTTTCTTATTCTCCCTTATGTTGATCTTCTGCTGGAAGTCACATGACAACTACCATTATTTTGCAAGTGTTTTAATTACCCTCTCCTGAAGCAACATTAACAAACATTATGATATTGAGGATACTGGCTGTTAGGCCACTGTATAACTCCTTATCTATAATAACATTGTAGAAGTATATTGCATTATTAGTCTATTAAACTCGCATTCTTCGAGTTATACATGAGGATCGTAATTTGTTCTGGGGGCTTTGTGAATATTCTTTAGTAATATACTGAGGTCACATGGTGTTGATTCTTGAGGCAATGATCCTGTGCATGGCCAGGAGCTGGACTCAAATGATCTTGTGGGGCCTTTCATTCAGCATATTCTGTGATTTACATGAGTTTTTTTGCTGTTACCTGACCCACCTATACAAGGTCCACATAGTGTTTAGTTCACTTGGTGATTGAATGTAGATAGATAACTGAAACCTTAATTATATTTCTTACCTTTTCCTAATAGGGCCATGCAAAATCTAACTTTCCAACAATAGATTATGTTGTTGATCAATAGAGATAAGCAGGGAAAATATGAGACCGGATAAATTAATATTCTTGTGGAAGACATTAAGGCAAAAATTAATTTAAGCTATACTGGGTTGATTTAATAAATTACTGCATTCATATAGTAAACATCAATGGCCAGTAAGATCTTTTTGATTGTTATTCTTTTAGATCTTAAGAACATCATTCTTCTGGGACGTTTTTTTTTTAAGTTACCTCGCAGCACTTCAAATATATTTATTATTCAGGACATAAGATCTCTCTTCCATTTATCACGAATATCTTCGACCCTACCACAAATTGTGATTAATATTTAGTAATGTGAGGGACTCATTTCAGACGCTCTTCCAGTCTCTCCACAGGGCTCTTGTCCTTAACATCGGCCGATACTCTCAAACTCATCACCTTACAAACACTTTTCCCTCATTGTGCCTACTGTGTAGTGATGAATTGGCAAGAGAACACATGCTCATACATGGAGGCGATATAATGAAGAATTAAAGTCCCATGGTGATGGCAGGTGAGTCTTCCCCTGATAAGAAGCCACAATTTGGAGGTGTGCATCCTAGCTCAGCACTTAAAATTCTCGTTTAAGCTCATTCGGCCAAGGCGTTGCTGAACCATAAATCACTAGAAGGTGGAGACAAGACGAGACTGCCTCTATACTCGTCATCCAAGCTTCTACGAGATTTACATTTCCAATCAATTAGTGTGAGTGCAGTAAAAACGGGCGATAAAATCTTATCTCTTCCCGTGGCTTTGACATATAGGAGCCCAGGCTGATTGGAGTGCCTTCTGGTCAGAAAGGAAAACCAGCAGTTATCCATCTCTGCAACTAACTGCTAGTACACTAGCCAGATTACCTTTTGACATAAGCAGATCCAGCTATAGACAGGATGCTCCAGTCGTTACGATTCTGTTACATAATCCTCCCGCGCAAGTCGTTAGGAGATTCACAACCATTTATTACGGTGTCCGCTGGCTCTCGCACATAGTCTGGAAGTGGCTGTCTATATCTATATCTTTATATATGACCCGTTTTAGATCTCATTGTTCCAGATGACTATTGCAAGGTTCCTTCAGTGAAAGTGGCTAAGGATGTTGGTGGCTTAGCCTTGCCTATTACTGTGCGAGGCCTAAACTGCATTCGCATCGCAAACAAGTGAGTGTGAGTGTCACTGAAGCACACCTTTGTGAAATAGGGATATATACTCTCGTGATTGGTCCTTCTGTCTGCAGTGGCATGCTTGAATGATTTGTATTCAAATATATTCGACAAACAATATTCAATATTTATCTTCAAAAGGACTCTATAGAGTCTCTCTCTCGCATAGCTCCCTCCTCTCTCCTCCGCGCTCTTAGTTCCATCCAGATTCTTTTGTGTGTACCATTGTGGATTCCTATCATCAATATCATTAACAGAACGTAGCCGCAAATATCTCCGTATATTAACTTACATAGAATGATATATTCTCTCTCGGGAAACTGGCGATTCTGAACTACCATTCTCGTAGATCTTTTTCTGTCAGTATTCGTATCCTTACTTTTCTTTAAAACCCATGAACTTTCTCCGCCGCAGTTTTTTCCGCCCCCGCTCAACGGCGCAGGAGTAATTTTTGTGTGAGGAGACACAATAGGAGGGCATCCTGCACTGAAGTGGCAGGGGTCATATGTGGCAATATATATTTTTTCTGTTAGTATTCCTGAAAGATAGTCCTGTTCCAAAGTCAAATATGTGACTAGTCTTGTGCTCTAATGGATCAGTGTTAACCAAAAATGCTTTGATTGAAAAATATTATTTGTAGAAATGGAACGATGTTTCATCTCACTTCCAGATTGATTTCCTCTATGAACAGCATAGAATAGTTTAAATAATCAGAAATTACTTATGAACTCGGCGAAAAGATATTAGACAGATTAACTGGTAGGGCTCCTTGTTCGACTATGTACATAGTGTGTATTTGGGTATCAACAATCTGTGTCAATCATCATTTTCATTGGAGACGGTTTCATATTTTTATAATTAGTCATCATAGCTTATGCTACTTATCATGTGCTACTTTGTGACCTTCTTGGTGTGTATTATTCAAGTATAGAAGAACTTAATCGTGTAGTGTAAGGAGATGTTTAATATAGATGGATTCTATGAAGATGTTATAAATATAATAAAAAATAAAAATCCAGTATTGTTTTTATCTTCCATTAGCGCTAACATAATGTAGCCGTGGACGTTCTACAGATTCTCAATCTAATATGGCTGTGATAATACCAGACGTACTATCTACATCTCTCACTCTCTGCATAGTGGCTCTTTAGTGGAAATAATGTATTTTCCGTTCCCCACTTTCTCATGAGCAAGGGTGTTCTTTAATCAACATTATAGCACTACATTTTATCTCTCTCACTATTAACCATAAGCCTGATTTTGCTTTCAATATGCCCAGCCATCAGGTGTCTTCAATAGCTTTTCTTATGGCAATTACTCCTCTCAGAAAAGTCTAAAGTTGACACATTTCACTGGTGGTCTATGGTAGCATCCTTGCTGTTAGGTTAGATTTTTATCTCTTTAAAGTCTTTTTCTCGCGAAGGCCAGAGCCTCTTTGAACAGTAATTCCAGTTCAGGTGCCTCTCAGGCCTCTTTACTTCCTTCCATTCTTTTTCAGAGAATATAAACATTCTTCTCTGTATATCAGTGATCTCTTATTACTTTTCACCAAGCTTTTTGGATCTTTCCCTGTGTATTTCCCTTATTAGTATCCTCAACCGTGTGGTATTCTAAACCAGCTCTATTCAAAAACTATAGGTTGACTTTTATAGTGGTGCTGCTTGGACTAAAGTCTTCTGGGTATCTTCAATATATCAGGACACCGGCTATGTTAGTCTATTTATTGTCTTCATACTCTATTTATCCATAATATATAGTGACAAAATGAGCAGACCATACTTTATAGGACGCTATGTTGGAGAAGTATAATTCATTCCAAATGATACTTATTCGAGTGCACTTTTCACC
>NDFG01000408.1:462221-513113 GCA_002167245.1 Sporophila hypoxantha | reverse complement strand
AYYYYAAATAACCTGAGAACCAGAGCRGAGGAATTCTGTCTTCTTCTTTGGTCTCAGGGCTGGGGAAAAGAGACTTTCCAACACCTTGGGGTCACCTCCACKCCAGAGACCCCATCGTGTGGGGTCCCACAGGGACAGGGGTGGCAGAGCTCTGTCCCACCACAAGTGCTGGGGCTCCTGCTGCAGGGCTGAGCTCCAGGGCTGCCCTGAGAGGCAAAAAAGGAGCAGCCCCAGGTCCAGGGAGGATTRCCCTCTCTGTTCCCATCCCTGGCATCCCAGGCAGCAGGATCTGGCTGAGCAGGCCACGGGTTATTTCAGGGATGGGTTCCTCTGTATCCTCAGAACATCTGGCTGAGCACATCTGTCCKTTAGCCAGAGGCTAGAGGAGGGCTTGCAGCTCCAGTTGTGGGCATAAATATAGCTCTAAATAGCATCTGGACCATGAAACCAGCTATAAAATACTGAATTGCAGGCATTTAGGGGGAGGCAGCTTGACTGAGCTCAGTAATCACCAATTCCAAATGAAACTCAGGAGGTAAAAAAAAAAGACAAGAGAGATTATGGAGTGATTCTGAATTTCAGAGTAATTGTCATGAGCACAAACCCTGGCAAGTGAATTCTGTTTGTGACTGAAATTGAAGCAAAATTAAAATTTGTTCCTAAATTGTGGATTCCTATAGCTTGCTCCATCCTGTCCCCACATCAYTGTAACTTTCTGTCCTCAAGCTACAATCTTCCAAGCAAAGCACAGAACAATGAAATAAAACTTGAGAGGAAAATTTTACTTCTTCTTTCTCAAAATCACAAACCCTGGCTTTCAGAAAAAGAAGAACAAATGCAATAGCTTTAGGACAAAGGCAGTTGAGATCAAATGAAGCCAATTTGAGATGTGATTAAAATTAAAAAAAAAAAAAAATAGAAGTCACAATGAGAATATTCAGCTTCTTTTCCAGAAGAAGGGCCAGTGGATTTACTGGAGAGTATTTTCCTGTGAGATCTCTGTATGTGGATATCAGTAACAGAGCCAAGCAGCAGCACCAAACCTCGTGGTGAGGGCAGCAGCTGGGTAGAGAAACGTGAGAAAATTCTTTGTGTGTGCAAGCTTGTTCCCAGTAATATCAGAAAAACAAACTTCCAATCTACTGCAAAGGAAGGGAGGGAAAAATTCCACCTGAAACAGTTTTTAAAGGACAAAGCTATGAATAAAAAAAGGTTTCCTATGCTTATCCACAGTTTATGAAGATTTTTTAAAAAATCTGAACTAGAAATATCAGATATCCTTAAGGAACTCCCTAATGCTGGGATTCTCTTGTTTAAGCTTTAGTAATTCCACTAAAATTGTGGGAACTGATCAGCTGCTTTGGCTTTAACCTGTGCTGCTGTCCAGCACTGCCAGGCACTGAAATTCCTCCCAAAATTTCATGTTTTTCATCCTCTCTGAGCCCATGGTTCCTGTGCTGCTGAGGAACAGGAGGTTCCATYGAAAATCTGTTCCTGGGCACAGCCAGCTGGATGAACCTGTGGCACCTTGCACTGCAGAATTTACACTGCCTTCAAATATTCTGTAAAAATCTTAAAAATCTCAATTTAAATGGTGAGAGGCAGTAAAATAGCAGAGATTTTTAGATGAGGTGGAGGAACTCAGAGCCCATTGCTGTGAAGGACCATGAAGGAGATTGCCTGTGAGCAGCTCTCCCTAAATCCTGCRTTATTTCCTGTTCCAGCTGCAAGTGCCCGTGCTGAAGGTGAGGTAAATTAAATGTTTATTGACATCCCAACGTGCCTCGCTGGGATTGTCTCTGAACATTTGGGAAACCCGCAGAGGACTCTCTYAGACCTCATTACATTAAAGAAAAAGTGATTTTAGTCACAAAGTGTGAGTTCTATGGATGAGTGAGCATCAGTAAACAAGCTTAGTCTGAGCTGGTACCTTGGAAAAGCAACTTCMAAAAGCAATTAGTGATTAATTACCCCGGGCACTTGGGAAGGTCATTAAAGTGTTCCCTACATGAGCAACTAAAGAACAGTCTGAGCTCAAAGATGGGGATGGAAATCTCTCAGGTGTTCTCCAGCCAAGGAAATTTCAGCTGGGAAACAAAAATCATTCCTGTGTTTGGTGTGGGGAGCTCAGAGGGGCCAAAGGCCCAAAAAACAGCAAAGCTTTCCAAATCCTCCCATGGCTCCCATTCCTGTGCTTGGTGTGGGGAGCTCAGAGGGGCCAAAGGCCCAAAAACCAGCAAAGCTTTCCAAATCCTCCCAGGCTCTCAGGCATTGCATTCATCTCAAAAATACATCAGGATCCAAGGGGGCTGAAATTGGCTTGGTGTTTTTGTGCCACCCCAGCAGTCCCCAGCCTCACCCACCTGCACCCTCCTGGTGTGTGCCCACCTTGGCACTGCTGAGGGCAGGGGAGAAAAACAGGGAGCCCATGGAATAAATAAATAAATCCAGTAAATCTCCTGTGGAACCACAGCTGGGTGCTGGAATCTGCAATGTCAGAAACTCTCAGGACTTTGGGCCTGCAAGCCAAAGCTCAGAATTAAACTCAGGATTTGATCTGAGACTCAGGAAAAGGCTCCCAAACTGAGGTGCTAGGAGTGAGAATTCATAGTGGATTATTTTTAGTGGAGAATTATAGTGGATTTATAGTTTAAAGCAGAGACAGGTTGAGCTAAGTGGAGGAAAGTTTAGAGTTTTAGAGTTTAAGATATAGAAAAAATAAAAGTAGTTCCAATGGTAAACAAGGAGTTTAGAATGCAGCACTGTGGGTTTGTGTGCCATAGCATGATGACTAAGAAAGCTCACACTGTAGCATGGGTCCATAAGACAAAATATTGAGGGATTGAGTCTAAAACATAAATATCTTTGTTGGCAGTGTTTTATTGGTCACTAAATCCTTAAAAGGTGATGTAGCTAAGAGTCTTGTGGCCTTCTGGGCCATGCTGTGAGGATGTGAGCCAAACTCACCCTTCCTGCCTATGGGGAAGATAYGAAAAATAAATTATATCATCTAAACAATTCAGAGGGGCCCATCTCAWATTCCTTCCAYAATTCCTCCCAGCTGAGGTGATGAGTTTGTAAAATGGCCAAGGYGGGGTTGTGGGGAGCCCCAGGGTGTTTATCTGCTGGGTTGATGCTGATGTGCCATTTACAGAGCTCAGGACTGGAGCAAGGAGCCTGGATTTGATGGTTAACAATATTCAGATTGGGCTGGACACTGTGACTGAAGGAAGGAAGCCACTCTCTGGAATCAAGGCATTTCCCATGCAGACTCAACAAGTTCACTGTGATTTGAAAGAAATTTAGTCGAAGTGGAGAGGCAAAACTGAAAGAAAATGTAATTACAAGGCAGAATCTGTCTAAAGCTCTGTTACCTTGCAGCCAAACAAGTGTAATGTCAGAGGATGRTCTTATCTGACCATACATCACAGCAGGGCTGTTAAAACAGTTCCAATTCCTTTAAAAGTTTGATTGAAATTGGCAAAAGAGAGAAGGGAATTTTTCCCCGCAGCTCCTGAGTGTATGTGAACAAGCTGGTGTCTAATTCCATTTGTACCTCTGCCACTTGCTCTTGCAAGAGGCAAATGGGGCAGATTTTCCTAAGGTAAAACACCCAAATAAATCAGTGCATGGGAGGCAAACGGGGCAGATTTTCCTTAGGTAAAACACCCAAATAAATCAGTGCATGGGAGGCAAATGGGGCAGATTTTCCTTAGGTAAAACACCCGAATAAATCAGTGCATGGGAGGCAAATGGGGCAGATTTTCCTAAGGTAAAACACCCAAATAAATCAGTGCATGGGAGGCCCAGGGACAGGGGGAGGAATGAAAGTGAGATCCTCTGGGCTACAGAAGATATGAATTCCTTTTAATGAGATTTTGATTACCAGCAGTAGTGCCTTGCAGCAAAAACTCCAGCAATAATCTCTAATGTATTATTTTGCAGGAGAAATTCCAAGATGATAATGTTAATCCAATGAATGTCCATTTAGGCTGGCTAATGATGGAACACTGGATATTACACACCAGTATGAGGAGGGATGTCCTTTATGGCATTATATAAAAAAGAAATCAGTTTCATCAAGAATGCAGTTACTCACTTGGAAACCTTCTCATTTACTGAGTCCCAAGCATCATGGGGGATCAAAACCTGATATAATGAGATCARTTCCCCCAAATAAAAATGCAATATGTGATTAGCCACTATTGACTATTACACCAAATGAAAAGGAGTTCAATCCCACATCCAAATCCTCTCACATGCTGAAGTCTGCTTATAGAAAGAGGRCTATAAACATAATTTTTTTGACTGAAGGATCCCAAGTCTTTCATTACAGAGACTTATTTTCAAGGGAAAGTGGTGTCATTATGGAGTACTGACAGCTTTTTCTGAGAGGAATGCAAAACTTCCAAATCAAGCCCCAAAATGTGCCAATTCTCAAGGGCTTTATCACACCATTGGCACAAATTGGAGCACAAAAAAAGCCTGAGCTGCCTTTTATTGCTGACATTGCATTTCCCACTAGGCTGCAGGTGATTTGGGGTGCTCTGCTTTGGGGTGGGTGTGAACTGAAGCAAACCCCACAGCCAGGCTGGGGCTGTGTGGGGTGAAACGTGCAGGGACAGAAGGAAGAARCACCTCAGTTCCCTGGCCCCAAGCTCCCATTCTCTCCTGTTGCTGTTAATTCCATTTTTTTGCACCACTCTCTGAGCTCCCAGCCTGTTTTCTGCTGAGTTTTTAACACCTGCAGCTGCTTTMGGCTGCAGAATCCCTAAAAGTGGGGTCACACCTGCCAAAAACAGGGCTGGGGCAAATGAGCAGGGAGGGGTGGAGAAATTTAGGGATGGAAGTTGAGCCAGTCCTTGCTCATGGGGAGGGAAATTTCAAGATGGAGTCATATGTATGAGGCAGACACGATGGACCTTGCTCTGGGGAGGGAAACTGTAGGGATGGAAATGGAGCCAGTCTGCCTATGGGGAGGGAAATTATGGGAGTGGAAATGGAGCTCAGTCCTGCCTATGGGGACGATTTTAGGATGGAAATGGAGCCAGTCTGCTATGGGGAGGGAAATTTCAGATGGAAATGGAGCCAGTCTGCCTATGGGGAGGGAAATTAGAGATGGAAAATGGAACCAGTCTGCCTATGGGAGGGAAATTTCAGATGGAAATGGAGCAGTCCTGCCTATGGGGAGGGAAATTAGGGATGGAAATGGGAGCAGTCTGCCTATGGGGAGGGAAATAAGGGATGGAAAATGGAGTCAGGTCCTGCCTTATAGGGAGGGAGATATAGGATGGAAATGGAGTACAGGTACTGCCTATGGGGAACAGAAATTAGGGCATGGAAATGGAGCCAGTCCGTGCCTGTGGGGAAAGAATTAGGGATGGAAATGGAGCCAGTCCTGTCTATGGGGAGGGAAATTGCTCCTAGGGATGCTAATGAATGGAGCCAGTCCTGCCTATGGGGAGGGAAATTTATGGATGGAAATGGAAATGACCAGTCCGTATGGGGGGAATGGGGAGGGCCAGTCCTGCCGTGGGCATGAATGAAGTGACCAGCTGAGCACAGGCTGGGGTGGGCCCATGAAAATGTCTGGGTGAGATGTGGGGTGGAAGTGAGGGTATCTGGGGTGCTGGCTCTGGGCATTCTGCCTTTTTCTGGGCTTTCCATGCCCCCAAGGCTGGAATTTGTGCATGGGCTGGCATTCACTGGCAAACGTCAGCTGAATGTTTTTTATCAATATAATTAAACGCATTACTTCCGTCCTTCCTTCCTTTCCTCCTTCCTTCGTCCTTCCTAAGGGAGCTGTGAATAGAGCAATGGGTGAGATCTATTCTTTGGTAAATACTCTACAGTTTGTGCTTCTTCTTTTTTTATTATTAATTGTGAGCCGACATTTCTCTTGCATAATTCCAAAAGTAGGAAACTCACGAGCACCGTGTTTGAGGCTCCCAAAATCTGGATGTTTAGTTCTCCTGGTCAGAAGCAGGGCTATTAGTCCTGACTGAAATAGATTCTTTGTTGGGGTTTTTTTTTTCAATAGTCCTGTACCTTTTACAAAATAACAGCTAGATCATTGGATATTAATAGGCTGCTGTTTTTGGAATTCTGTTCTTGCTGTAAAATTAGTTTATTTGGGTTAACTTCCCACCCAGTCATGCTTGTCTTCAAAGTTCATGGAGATTTTGTGTTGTCAGGTGGCAAATTTAAGGTCTGAAGGCTGTGGCACTGTGGGACTTTGTCTCCTCTGGGCTCGTAATGAGGTGTAAAATATTACATATATTTCAAATATATATTATTACATGTAATGTATAGTATAATATATTGCATTTATTAATTGTATTTATATTATATTTATTGTTTATTGTATTTATTATTATATTATGTCCAATATTATATATACATATCTGTTACATATATATGAAAGAAACAGGAAAAATATGCTCAGGGTGCCTGGAGGCTGAGCAGAGGCAGCTTTTTGGAAGGGTCTGTCCCACACTGAGACTCCAATAAAACCTCCTTTGGTTTGTGGCTGCACAGCTGGAAGGGCAAAGGGATTCTGCCAGAGAGGAAACTGAGCCCTTGAACGTCTGGTTGGGATTTTATTCATCCCCAGGACCAAAAATTCCCAATGGCCCCTCCAGAGGAAAAATGGTTTCCAGTTTTTGTCTCAGCTCCTCCCTGAGTGCTAAATGAACTTTTATTTTCTAAGCTGGACCTCAGTGGCACGTGGGGAGGAAGGAAGYAATGCATTTCAGGTTCAGTCTCTGAAGGAAAAATGCCTGTGCCATGACTCACAAACATAAATGTCCTAGACAGGTTTAGTGAATGTGAGAAGAAATTTTTCTTTTTGGTTGTTTAAAAACTCTTGTTTTATTTCTGGAAGGGGTTTCTGTAGTGTTTGTATTTCTATCCCAGCAATGCTTCCCTGTGTTTTTGAGCTGAGCCTTGGCTGTGGCTCTGTCTGTCCCTGAGGATTTGGGATTTCTCTGTCCCACTGGAATCCCTGCCCTGTGTCCCAGCAGAGCCAAAGGGCTGGGATACATCTGTGAATTTATTTTATTTCCTGCACAGGCTGGGGGGAGTGGCACTGAGACGAGCAGGATAATTCTCCCAGCTCTCATCACACCTTCAATCAGAGCGAGCAGAAATAAACACAATGCAGATTGTTCAATCAGGAGCACTGCTAATCCTGCATTAAGATTCCTCATTCTTTAATGYCAATCACACACTGCAGGTACCATGGATACATCTCATTACAGCTGGGACAAATCCATGTGTTTGCTCTGCTGTAATTTACCAAATTGGCAGATTCCAGTGCAGGACAGAAATTATAGGTTAGGCAGACGTGCTGTTTATGGCATTGTCCATAGAAATYCAAAGTGGAGCAGAATGAAAATGGGAATTTTTTAGCTTTTGGAAACGATGAAATTCAGGGTGAAAATGACTGATTTAAACTCTTCTTTAAAGCTGCATTCAGGCAATTGAAACTTTTTTCCTCATCAAGGTTTTGTTTTGAGAAGCTTTCCTTCACTGATGTTTTCTTGCCCTTTCTTTTTTTTTTTTTTTTACAATAAAAAAGGAGTAAATGAAAACCAGAGCAAAAATAACTTCAGAGGAAAATGTTAAAATTTCCCTAGAATACTTTTGCAAGAAGCATTTTGGCATTTTCAAAAATAACTTACATGTGAAATTTGGCAGAACACTTGAAATTTCCCATCAGTGTTARGGTGTGGAATCAGTGTGTTAATTCTCTGTACAATTTTTATTAAAATTTTTGACTGGCCAGATTTGATTTTGTTGATATACAAGGAGAAAGAGATCCTTGACAAAATGATGTCATCCCCATCCCATTCCCCTCTGAGACTRCCTTGCTTTTCTAACCCTTCCAGACTTGGTATTTAACTTCCATTTTATARATAAATATATATATATATTTAACTTCCATTTCCCTGCTTCCCCCTCACCCACAGCTGCAGTTTGGCACCAGAGCGGGGGGYAAAAAAAATTACAAATGTAAGGGAGATAAAACATGTAAAATCTGTTCATAGAAATAGTTTAAATCCCAGGAATAACTCGGCACAGAATGTTCCAGAGTGCAGGAAGCAGGATCCAAGTGGAGCAGTGTCAGGGGCTGGGATCAGAGCAGGGATGGGATGCTGTAGGGAGGAAGGGGAACATGAAAAGAGTGGAACGGGCTGAGCAGTGCCTGCAGAGACAGAACAGCACACAGCGTTTGAAGGATGGAAGCACCAAGGAGCAGTGGAATTCTGAATGCTAAAAAAAAGGGATTTTTCATGAAGGAATGGCTGTGGCTTCATGCAGCACTTCAGGAGAATGTGAGAGCCCCCGGCTCTGGGGAATGAGCACACCCACAGAGCTCTGGAGCACCACGGGAGGAGATTTCCTCTTGTGTTTTCTGGCAGCTTGAATGGCCTGGTGGCGTTTGTTGCTCAGTTTTGGGGAAAAAAAAAAAAAAAAAAACAAAAAAAGGGAAGGGGACTGCCACCTCAATCAGCTTTTTAATATTTATTATTTTTTTTAATTGTGGAGTCTGTACCTCCATTAATTCCAAAGCAAGCCATTTTGGGGGGGAAGAGCCAAAAGACTCTCAGACAGTCCTTTATCCTGCCCCAGTGCAGGGCAGCACTGAACCCCCAGGAGCTGCCCTGGGATGCACAGGAGCCCCTGAATGACAGGACTGACCCTGAGGTGCAGATGGAAGCACCACCCTCAGCCCCTGTCAGAAAGGAGAGCACACCAGCACCTTCTGAGCTGCAGAGATCCTGCCAAGCCTCGAGGACTTAAACTGYGATCAGCATCATCTGCACTTGTAGGGTTTCCAGGGAAGGGTTAATCCCCCTGASAGGGTTATTGTGTTTATTGAGCCATCCATAAAAGCAGAGAGAGCCCTGACTGTCCTGCTGGACTTGTTTTTGTTGTCAGAAGTGTTCCACCTGATTTCTGTGTGTCTGATGGARGTGCAGCTCTTCAGGAACAGCTCCRTTTAGCAAGCAGGYCCCTTCCACAGGCTGGATGAGATAAAAACTTGCATTACTTCAATGGTTGAATTAGTAACYATTTGGCAACTGAAGGAGAACAGCACTTCATTGTGAAAATGCTTCTGTAACCATTAGCAACTCTGCTTTGGTGTCAGGATTAGCTGTTCCTCAAAACTGAAATGCCTTGTCCTTGGATGATGCAGGTGTCCCTGGGAGCCAGCCATGCCTGTCCCCATGCTGTGCCTGCTTTCCTTTGATGTGGTGAACTCTGCACACACAAAACCTGCAGCAGCAGAGACAGAGATGGAAATATAAACACCAATATAAACACCAAAATAAACACCAATATAAGCACCAATATAAGCACCAATATAAGCAAACACCAATATAAACACCAAAATAAACACCAATATAAGCACCAATATAAGCAAACACCAAAATAAACACCAAAATAAACACCAATATAAGCACCAATATAAGCACCAATATAAACACCAATATAAACACCAATATAAACACCAATATAAGCACCAATATAAGCACCAATATAAACACCAAAATAAACACCAAAATAAACACCAATATAAGCACCAATGTGAGCACCAATGTAAGCACCAATGTAAACACCAATATAAGCACCAATATAAGCACCAATATAAACACCAATATAAACACCAATATAAACACCAATATAAACACCAATATAAACACCTTTCACTCTGCTCCTCCTCTGACTGTCCCAGGCACTGACAGAACAGTGGGCTCATCACCAAGGATGTTTTTATGGGGTGGATGCAAACTGCCTGAAGTCTCCCAGGAGAGAGGGSTCAGTGGGAACTGGGGGAATGGAGATTTAAGGAAGAAGGGAAATATCCACAGGCACGCAGGAGAAATGCAGCTCTGTTGTCAGAATTGTGCAATATTCCATGGAAGGGGCTGGCTCCTTTCAGAGGCAGCCAGGAAYGTTCTGCCCCTAAATTCACTGGGAGCAGTTTGTTGTGTTTACAGTTCAGGGCAGGGCTCCCACCCAAAGGATAAAGCAGCAAATTCAGTAACTGCTGGGAGCAGGGAAAATGGAATTTCCACCTGTGTGGAGGGGAAAATGCCTGGAAGAGCTGGGGCTGAGGTCAAGGAGCTTTGGCACTGCAGTTCTTGAGATTTCTCTTTTTCTTTCGTGGAGCACAGAAAACCTGAGAGTGTGAGCAGTTGGGCAAGTAGACCAACTTAATGAAAAATTATTTGTCACAGATAAGACTTCAAGTTCTTTTTATTAGTGTGTCTGCAGCTATCCTGTCTCTTCTTTCTTACCAGAGGTCTCTCACCTCCTTAACTTTCACTGGGAAATAACATTTTAGGAGGAGAGTCGGCTTTTCAAAATGAAATTAAGATGAAGATTTTATTTTTTAATGCTCCAACTTCCCCAAAGAACAGTTGAGGACATAATTTGTTTGCTAAAAGCTATATTTTCCTCATTGAAAATTGAGTYTTTGGCTTCCTTTTGGCTTGTGTTTTCATCCACAACTGGAAAGACTTCCACTGGAAGCTTTGGGACCAAAACCAGAAGTATTTAGAAGTTCTCTTGGAAAATGGTTTGTGTGGCTTGGCCAAGAGTCTTATAATGCAATTAAGYCAACTTGTTCAGGCAGAGAATTAGAAATGCTGATCTCTCCATGGTTGTGTTGAATAGCTGTAATACTGTCCTGAGGTCAGTGGTTAAATTTCAGCTGAATGTTTGCTTTTTTTTCAGAATGAAACTTTCCAGAAATAGGGAGAGATGTCTAAKACATCTCTCTTTAAAACTCTATTTATAACACACACAGAAGTGTATTTATAGCCTAACAAATGCATCTGGAAATAAATATTGTCCTGAAAACAATTTTGATTTATTCAGGGTGGCTAATAACCAGGCAGATGCATCCACACCCTGTTGGGAAAGCACCAGGAATTGATCAGATTTATCTTCTGCCCTTGCCAAGCTGAGACAAGGGCGAGCTGTGGTGGAAATAGGAGTGGACCTTAAAGAAATTTACCACAGACTCTTTTATTTTTTTTTTCCTTTAGGTGTTTCTTACCTGCTGGAGCCCTACAGAGGAAGAGAAGTTTCTGGTTGCAGATGAAGAAGCAGGATTGAAATTCTCAGTGGTTCTCGGTGCAAGCTGAGTCGGAGTTGACTCCGAGCCCAGGGTGAGTCTTCTGCCTGTTCCTCAGGCCAGCAACGTGGTTAGCACTTCCTAACTTCACCAAGCTATTGAGCAAAACTATGAAGACGAAAAAGTGTCTAAGTTATGAAAGAAAAATGGGCTTTGATTCCTATTATGGATAAAAATTAATTTTATAGACCCAAGCCGTTTGGAGCAAATGGGCCCCCTGGGAGAACAATGAAGAGCAGTGAAAATCCACTCAGGCAGCAGTGAAGTGTTGAATGAAGCTGCCATAATGGAGTCTTATCATTTTGTACGAGCCTTGATCTTGAGACAGCTCGTAATTAATTATAAGGAGTAAATGACAAATGGGGTCAAGGCTGTGCTGGACAGGGCAGTGGCCGTGGTTACTTGACATTGTAATGCAAACTTTGGGGAAAGCTTGTCAAATCAAGGTTGTGTTAATTTATTAGGCGAGCCATTTTGCTGTCAAGCTGAATTATAAAGGGAAAAAAAATGAAGAGGTGAAAGACGTACTGCAAAATATGAAGTGTTTGGGCGGATTTTTTCATCCGCTGTAGGTTTTACAGAATGCAGTAAAATTTAATTTCATCATTCTGACTGTCTGCTCCAGGTCCTGTTTGCCTTGTCCCTCACTCGAGAGCCACTGGCTTGGAAATCCAGCCAGCACTTTGAGGTTCTTGTAGATAGCCATCAGAGGCATAAGCCTCAGTTGGGCCTTGCGACTCCAATAAACCACAAGTCTTCCCTCTCTATCTAGTTTCCAGCTCCCTGTCAAAAAGATGTCTCAAAATTCTCCCCTCACCGTCCTGGGATCCTCATTCCAGAAGCAGAGTCCCTGTGAAACTCTTGGGTTTCACCCAGGGGAAAAGGGAATTTCAGCTCAGGGAAGGGGAATTTCATATT
Organism: Sporophila hypoxantha; assembly: GCA_002167245.1. Lineage (NCBI taxonomy): Eukaryota > Metazoa > Chordata > Aves > Passeriformes > Thraupidae > Sporophila > Sporophila hypoxantha. The sequence goes on along the minus strand of NDFG01000408.1, from coordinate 501,046 downwards.
AATATATATATTTTATATATATATTTAATATTTATATTTGAGAAAACACTTGAAAATTGTCTTTTTTTTTTTCTCTGAATGAACATATTTTTTTTCTGGCTGTTTAACCAGTTAAACTCCCATTTGAGCACTTAGACCAGAAGGTGACAGGGTTGTGAGGCCTGGCTGGCTCTCAGCCCATCACTCCTGCTTGCACCATCCATTAAATTCTGCCTGCAACTGAAATACCCCTCCTTCCAAAAAATCAGTATATTTTTTGCCTGATCAGTTGATTGCTGATACTTGTGTGTTTTGTAATTGTGGCTCTGATTAGAGACACTCTGGCTGAACTGTTAAACATTTATCTGCTGTGCTGCAGCTCTAAGCAGGGCTATAAATCTGTTCATATCCACACTGTCTAATGGGTGTGTTGGCATTTAAAAATTGTTTGAGCGTGGTAGCTGCCAATTTCATATCCTTGTGCCAGTCTTTGTGCTTGAGGATTCATTTTCCACTTTAAACGTGGCTTGGTGTGAGGGGTTTATTTTTTAAGATTTATGTGTTTATATAAAATATATATTATATAATGTAATACATACTTATATGTATTTATATAGTGTTTATATTTAATAATATATAAAAAGAATATAATATATATTATACAGTGTTTATATTTAATAATATATAAAAGAATAATAATATATATAATATACATTTTTATAATTTACACAGTGTTTTATATTTTATAATAAATATAAAAATATATCTTATATAGAATATATTTTATATATATTTACACAGTGTTTATATTTTTATAATATATAAATATATCTTAATATATAATATGTGTTATATATTTATAAAATAAATAATATTATCATTATATAATAGAAATATATTTAATATAGATAAATATATATAAAACATGTATATATTGACATAAATACTATATTAAATATTTATAGATGAATAAATATGTAAAATATATTTTCTATATTGATGTGTGTGTTATGGTGCTTGTGGATAAAAGCTGTGCTGTTGGCTTTGGGCAAACCAACTGGGATGAACTGGTGGTGAAATCAGCAGGGAATGGTTAAACCCAGGGCGCTTCTTGCACATGGATTTTCAGCCCTGGTGTGGGCAAAAGCCCTTCACAGCAGTGATGCCAATCAAAGTGGCCCTGAAGCTCCGTGAGACCTGGGCTCAGGCTGATCTCCTCAGTCCAAGTTCTCTGACTGAAAGATGATGAGTCCTGTGATTTTATTGTTTTTGTTGTTGTTGAGGCTCAAGACATGAAAATGCGTGTCTGAAGTCTTTCATTTCCACCCATTGCAAGGGCTTTAAAAGGGAAAGAAACGAGCAGATGGCTCTCATTAGCACGGGAGCGCTTTCATTTTTGCGCCGTTTTAATTTTATTTTTCCTTTCGGCGTTTGCGAGTAAATGGTACAAAATAAGACTTCACAGAGCAATTGGAATTTTCACACATTTCAATCACAATGAAAAGGAGGAGTGGAACTCCTGGTCAAGTGGTGACAACTGATGTGATCCTGGTCCCGAACAATTCTCCATGGGGATCCAGCAGTGCATGGAATGCAGCCAGGCACCAAACATCTCCTGCAGCAAACCCATCTCCAGCCACGTGCTGGTGCTGCCTAGGGACAGAAATGAGATCAGATATATTCTTGTTTGTGTAGGGAAAAAAGGGTTGAGATAGTTTATCTTATTTATTTATTTAACATACATGTATATTTATAAATTATTATATATTTTATATATTATCTGTACACTTGCATATATATATATATATATACACTTATATATCTATATAAAATATATATATTATAAAAATAGATATGTATATATTATAATATAAATATATAAAATATGATATACTTTATTATATATGATAAATATATAGGCGTTTTATAAAAGTGAGCAGGGAATTGTCCACCACACAGGGGTACTGGGGGCAGATAAAGGTGACACAAAGAGTGTTTATCAGAAGGTATGAAATGGTACTAATAGAAATCTCCAGTTTTTAATAGAAATAATGGTGGATCTTAAGACTTGATTGTTTTTTAGGAATCTTTTCACTCACTGGTCAAGAAGGGATAACTCCTTCTTGGAAACATTTTTTGGCAAACAGAGATGCCTGCCAGGTGAGAGATTGAGATAATCACGGTTTTCATTTTTCCTTTGAGTTTTCCTCAGGAAAATCCTGGGAAATCTTTGTGCTCAGAGGATGTGTGTTACCCCAGGGGATGGCACTGCTGGGCATTGGGAGGTGATGGATTTCCTACAAGGTTTCCTGACAATTGCCCTGTCAGGGAATGTGGCCCTGATGGTTTAAGCCACGAGTGCGCTCTCCATTTCTGAATTGTTCCCTGCATGTGGAATTATCAGCTGGGTTCCAGAGGGGTTTTCCTGTGGCACTGAGGAATCCCGTTGTTTGTGAGGGCACAGAATCACAAATGCAAAACTGAAGGTCCTGCCTGCCTCCCCCTGTAAATAGAATTTGCATTCTTTAAGGCTTGTTCTTGTATGATGAAACCAAGGTTGATCCTCTCCTATTTATTTTTGGGGGAAAAAAGGAAGGAAATTTGAGAGCTGCTAGGTTTGCAACATCAAAAAATGAACACTCTCAGGGAAAAAAGATTTTAATTTCTGTTCCTCTTAAAAGCAGGTTTGTGGATAAAGTGCCTTTTCTACTTCCTAGGAGTTCTCTTAGTTTCTGAAAAAGAATGTTTTATTTTTGGTTGGCAGTGTACAGCCATACTGATTGAAATAAAAAAAAGGCTTACCATTTCAGTTATGTTGAAGGAATTTTGTTTGAGCCTAACCTTTTCAAATGGGAGATGTTTTAACACAGAAAATGGAATAATCTCATTCTGGAAAGTTATTTTTAAGTGGGGGAAAAAAAAGGAGCATTCTCGCTTGGCTAATATAAAACTTTTTCAGGTTTTCTATCTAATCTGGATGAGGGAAAGTGCTTCAAAAAATGCTGTGTCAAATCTGAATAAGTTAAAAGGACTTGGTGTGTTTGTCCTTGACAAACTTGGTTTTCCCTTGGTATTTAGACAAGAAAATGCTCTGTCCTTGATGCTTTGCACACACATCTCAGGCCCAAAGTCAGCTGCTTTGGTGTGGGCTCCTGGGAGGCAGAGAACATGCAGAATTTTTATTTTTTTTTTTTCCTCTCAGAAATTTGGTTCGAATGATTCAGCAGATGATTCACACCAGGAGAAATCCCTTTTGCTGCCTTCCCTGTTACTTTGGCTGTTAAAGTCAGGTGTGAATGGCTCTGCTGTGGCACTGAGCTCTCCTGGGATGGATTCCAACTCAATCCCGTGCCATTTTCTGGGCTTTGGGGATGTCCAGGAGGGCTGTTGCCTTCTGTCATTGACTTGAACATCCTTGGTGCAGATTGTCCTTTTTCCTTTCCTTCCTGGATACTCCTGGTCCAATGATGTCCTTTCTGAGAGTTACTGGTCCAGATTGTCCTTTGTCCTCTCTCTGGACACATTCCTGGTTGCAGAGATTGTCCTTTTTTCCTGGACACTCCTGTCCAGATTGTTCTTATATGTCCTTCTTCTGGACTCTGTGCAGAGATGTCTTTGTCCTTGACCTGGAAACACTGGTCCAGATTTCCTCTCCTTCTGGACACTCCTGGTGCAGAGTTTGTCCTTTCCTAGACATCCATATGATGCAGAGTCTTTTCTCTTTCCTTCCTGGATCTCCTGGGTCCAGATTGTCCTGTCCTGAGGAGTCATGGTTGCAGATTGTCCTTTGTCCTTTTCCTGGGACACTCCTGGTGCAGAGATTGTTTCTTTGTCCTTTCCTGGACACCCTGGTCCAGATTGTCCTTTCCTGGACTATCCATGGTCAGATTGTTTCTTCCTGGACACTCCTGGTGCAGATTTGTCCTTTGTCCTTTCTGCACACTCCTTGGCTTTGATGGCAGCTGAGAGAAGGTGTGTTCATTCCTCATTCCTGGTGCTTCAGGCAGAGGTGAGGAGCCCAGCCACCCTCAGCCAGCTTGTGCACTGCTGAAATCATTCTCACATTTGAAAGCTCTTCAGGGTCTCTGCCCCAGCTAGCTCTGCCCCGCAGCTTCTGGCTGGGTTTTTGTAACCTCATTGCTTTTGTTTCATCCCTCACAGTGAGCATTCATGTCAGCACCGCTTGCAGATTTATCGAGCAGGCTCAGAGGAGCAAAGAGAGGGGGGAGAACACAGATGAGGTCCTTAGGAATCAGAATTTCAATAGAAAATAATTGATTTTTTCATTTTGTTTTGGGGAGAAAAAAAAAGGATTTTGAAAAATCTTCTTCCTTTCCTCCTTCCCTGCTCCTGTTAGCAAACAGAAAGGAATGATTTGGATTTCCTTGGAGGTGTCTGTGAGCTCAGGAGTTCATGAGAAGGTCACTGAGATGATGACAACCAAAACCTTTAAGTGGAACAGTTTTTTAGGACCTCCCCACAAAGGTCTGGCTGTACCAGTTGTGTTTGTCACAGATATTTGTACAGGAGATTTTTTTGGTGGAGTTTTAAAACATAAAAAGTCATAGACCACGGTGTGTTTCAGACATGCTTTTTGAGGGGGAAATGTGCCCCAAATTTTGCAAATGTCACAGTATTTATACATGTTTTCCAGATAAATTTCATTTGTGAAGGGAATTTGAACCTTTAGGATGCTGTATTTGGGTATCACACTCAATAGAAACTATCTTTGTTTCCTTTGACCTACTGAGGGAAAATCTGAATCTCAGAATCTGGGAAAAGGGCCAAAATCTCAACCCTGGAAAAGTTCTGCCTTAAAGCAGCTGGGGATGGTGACCTGAGGGTCTGTCTGATGGAAGCATTAGAGCAGCAGCTTGTCAGGAATTCTGCACTGATGGTTTAGTCAGGAAGTGCACATTCTGAATTTGTTGGCTAGATGTGGATTATCAGCTGGATCCAGCAGATCTCAGGGACAGAGGCGGAGAAACCAGGCCAAATAGCTCTGTGTAACCAATTCACTGCTTAACTCCTTAGGAAGATGTGGGAGGATCCATTGCTCAGTGCGCAGGCAGCTCTGAGTTTGGGGCAGGTTCCCCTTCACCTTTCCCTGCAACATCATGAATTAACTCCCCCCTGAAGGTGGGGCTGGCTGGGCAAACCCTGCTGATGCTCTGGGCAGAAAAATGTGTGCTCATGCTCAGCCAGCACATCTGAAACTCTGAGAGCAGTGAGCACTGGAAATGTGTGCTCATGCCCAGCCAGCACATCTGGAATCACAGAACTGAGGGCAGTGAGCACTGGAAATGTTCTGTTCATGCTTACCCAGCAAGCATCTTGGAACCCCTGGGGGCAGTGAGCACTGGAAATGTGTGCTCATGCTCAGCCAGCACATCTGGAATCACAGAACTGAGGGCAGTGAGCACTGGAAATGTCTGTTCATGCTTACCCAGCACATCTGGAAACCCTGGGGGCAGTGAGCACTGGAAATGTGTGCTCATGCTCAGCCAGCACATCTGGAATCACAGAACTTGAGGGCAGTGAGCACTGGAAATGTCTGTTCATGCTTACCAAGCACATCTGGAAACCCTGGGGGCAGTGAGCACTGGAAATGTGTGCTCATGCTCAGCAGCACATCTGGAATCACAGAACTGAGGGCAGTGAGCACTGGAAATGTCTGTTCATGCTTACCCAGCACATCTGGAAACTCTGAAAGCAGTGAGCACTGGAAATGTCTGTGTTCATAGCCCAGCCAGCAACATCTGGAATCACAGAACTGAGGGCAGTGAGCACTGGAAATGTCTGTTCATGCTTACCAGCACATCTGGAAACCCTGGGGGCAGTGAGCTCTGCAATGAGCCCCTCCACAGCCCTGGAAGGAGCACAGCTGGCTAAAGGAGCTTTCTCTGGCACCAAGGAGGATGGAYGAGCCCTCAGCACCTGAGCACAGTTTCTGCACGTGGTGCTGGGGTACAGCACCAAGTTTTGACCAGTTACAGCACCAGATTTTTGACCCCAGAGCTGCCCTTGGCCAGGTGAACAGGGCATCAAAAATGTGCTTTTTGCAGGAGCAGAGCAGTGCATCCCTGTGGTGAGGAAAGGAGCCAGCTCAGGGGGGTGACAGTGACAGCCACAGGGCCACAGCCCTTCCGATCGCTCTAGAAAAAGAAAATAATACTTAATTTATTTTTTTAAAAGGGCTTGTYTTGAAGGTGTGTTCGAGTTCAGCCCAAAGTGGCATTTAGCTGTTAGGTGTGCTGCAGAAATTGTATTCCAGGCAGTGTTTGTGGCACTAGTGGGTCCCTGAGAGCAGGGATGGGAGGAAATGAGCAGAGTTCAGCAGTGCCTCTGACAGAACCCCAGCCCTGCCTCTGCCCCAGCAGCTCTGACCTTCAGAAAACAGCTCCAATCACAWGGAGAGCTTGSCCCTGCCTTTCTSCCAGCCTAGCAGTGAGCAGTGCATTGCAGTAATGTAATTTGATGGGCCCACCTTTGTGCTGTGTCCTTTCCCAGCCCAAACATCACATCASTTCTGGTTTGTGCTGCAGGCTGTGATTACCCTCTGTAGATAGAAATGTTCTATTGCCTCGCTCAGAGGCCTTTACCTCGTCCACAGAAGTTATTGTTTGGAGGCCAAAATGTCTCCAGTTCATATCCTGGCTCATGTTTCCATTATTGTGTGTGTGTGGTATTAATTTCTGTCTTTGAGAGGAGAAGAAATCCATCCAGTGCCARGAGGAGAGGGCAGAAATGAAAGGGGATGTCTGAGGACATCTCCCCTGGCATAGCTTTTCATCTTGGCAACASCATTTATTGAGGGGCTCCATTTAAATTCATAAAAAACTTCTTTAAAAATGTCAGAAGGTGTCCCAAATTCTATCTGGGATAACTTAGTTTTCTTTTCTTCACTAGGACAGGGCCAGTGTTTACCCTTGTGCTAAAAAAAAGAAATTAAATAATATCAAGGAACCCAAAAATCCACCATGATGCACATAAGATGTGAGAGAATTAACTTGCTCTGGTGGGGCCTCTCTCTTCTAGAGGTTCCATCCAAACAGAAACAGAATTTTGCTGCAGGAGTTGGTAAACAGAAACTGGGAGAGAGTCAAGGCAAGCTCCAAAAGAGCTGCCATGATTTATATCTGCTTAGGGAAATGCATTACAGTCATCATTGCCTTTTACCTCAGCCATAGTGMAGAAAATTACCTTCCACTGTCACCATTTATAAAACACTCTCGGAATGTTTATCAGCAGTGCACAATCATAACAAGAGCAGCAAATGGCAGGATTCTTTTAACAGCTCTTCAGGAGACTCAAGGAATCTGCACTAGAGGTAGCCAGTAATTGGCAGAGATGGGAAAAAAGTGTAATAAAGTTGTTGAAGTTACTTTCCCCTAATAAAATCTCCATTAGTTGAGGAGCTCCAAACCTCCTGCAGTGGGTACTGCTCGTCAGGGAGGTGTGAGCACTCAGAGGTGTGAGACAGGTCAGGGCTGCTCAGCACTGCCAGACTGAGCAGCTGCAGGGCTCACAGTCCCAGTCCTGCCTGGGCAGACTTCCCTTCCCATCTCTCAGCCTTGCTGGAAAAATTCTTCTCCCCTTTTCTTTTTTCCCCCAGTGATGTTTGCACTTASAAATTTGCAAATTTGGCCTCGAAAGTTCCAGCTCTGCAATACCAACCTTTGTTTGGCATCCTTCCCCTTTTATTTATTTATTATTTATATTAATTTTTATTTATATATATATATATATATATATATATATATATATAGGCCATGCCCATTCCCTTTTATTTATTTATTATTTATATAATTTTTTATTTTAATATATATTTATATATATAAAAATATATATATTGGCCATGCCCATTCCCTTTTCTTTATTATTTATATTATTTATTTATATATATTTATATTATATTTAGATTTATTTTATGTTGATATTATATATTTATTTATATTATTTATTATGCCCATCCCCCTTTTTATTTATTATTTATTTATTTATTTTATATATTTATATTCTATTTATATTTATTTTATATTTATATTAGATATTTATTTATATTATTTATTATGACCATCCCCTTTTATTATTTATATTACTTATTTATTTTTATATATTTCTATTATATTTATATTTATTTTATATTTGTATTATATATTTATTTCTATCATTTATTATGCCCATCCCCTTTTTATTTATTATTTCTATTATTTATTTATTTATTATACATCTATATTATATTTACATTTATTTTCTATTTGTATTATATATTTATTTCTATGATTTATTATGCCCATCCCCTCTATTGCCCGGCTGTCAGGGAGCCCGAGCTGAGCACACACCCACCCAGAGCCAGGCTGGGGGCACAAGCACTCCCTGGCCACCCTCCCTGCCCTGTGGGCAGCAGCCAGGTTCATTATTTCACTGATTCCAAGCACAGGTATTGCAGCCAGCTGCACGGTGCCACTTGGCTGCCCTTGCAGGGCCTCCTTGGCATTGGCTTTAGCCCTGGGTGAGTGAAGCATTCTGAGTGAGTGCAGGGAGCTGCTGTCCCTAAGGCTGTCCATGGAATTGAGATATCCAACCCCCTGGCAGCAGGAGTTCAGCACAGGAGGCTCAGCCAGCCCAGCCTGGCCCTGCTGCTCAGCCAGAGCTCTGTGCTGCTGCTGGAGTCCCAGGCACTATAACCTGAGCACCTCAAGGTCTCCAGCTGAGGCTGCAGCACTGCCTGCATATTCCCTGTTCCCCCTGCTTTGTGCATGGATAGGGCCAGAGAAAACAAAGATTCCTGTTCCATAAGTGTGGGAACATTCTCTGTTCTCCCTTGCTTTTGTATAGATAAGGCCAGAGAAAGCAAAGATTCCTGTTATGTAATTATGGGAATATTCTCTTGTTCTCCCTTTGCAGAGGAAGCAAAGATTCCTGTTTTGCAATATGGGAATATTCTGTGTTCTTTTGCTTTGTGCATGGACAAGGCCAGAGAAAACAAAGATTCCTGTTCCATAATTATGGGAATTTCTCTGTTCTCCCTTGCTTTGTGTATGGATAAGGCCAGAGAAAACAAAGATTCCTGTTCCATAATTATGGGAATATTCCCTGTTCCCCCTTGCTTTGTGTATAGATCAGGCCAGAGAAAGCAAAGATTCCTGTTCTGTATTTATGGGAATATTCTGTGTTCTCCCTTTGCAGAGGAAGCAAAGATTCCTGTTTTGCAATTATGGGAATATTCTCTGTTCTCCCTTGCTTTGTGCATGGACAAGGCAGAGAAAACAAAGATTCCTGTTCCATAATTATGGGAATTTCTCTGTTCTCCCTTTGCAGAGGCAGTAAAGATTCCTGTTCTGTAAATATGGGAATATTCTGTGTTCTCCTTGCTTTGTGCATGGATAAGGCCAGAGAAAACAAAGATTCCTGTTCCATAATTATGGGAATATTCTCTCTTCTCCTTGTCCTCGTGCAAGGCAGGCCAGAGGAAGCAAAGATTCCTGTTCCATAATTATGGGAATATTCTCTGTTCTCCCTTGCTTTGTGCGTGGCCAAGGGAGGAAGCAAAGATTCCTTGTCACTGTCACATTTCTGGAAAAATCCCTTCACCAGGATTTTCTTTTCCTGGGAAGCTGAGGAGCCTCAGAGAGGGAGAAAAACAATTATTATCTCATTTGCCTTTCTCTCCTGTGTTTTGCTGCTTTGGAATGTGTTGGAGATTGTTATCCAGCAGGTGAATTGTTTTTACCTAATGACCAATCATGGTCAGGCTGTGTCAGACTCTGGAGAGTCAGGAGTTTTCCATTATTGTTTTTTAGCCTTCTGTCTGTATCCTTTCTCTGTTTTAGTATAGTTTCAGTATAGCATTCTTTAATATAATATAAGTACAGAAATAAATAATAAATAGCCCTCTAAGAACATGGAGTCAGATTCATTTTCCTCCCCATGACAGGGAGCCCAAAACCACCACAACTGCTGTTCTGTAATTATGGGATTCATCCGAGAGCCTCCTGCTTTCAGAGTGCACCACAGCACTGAATTTATTAAGCAAGCGTTACCCCAATTTCTCTTTTTCCTCAGAAGAAATTGATGTATTCAAGGTCAGGACTCAAGCTGCATTGATTTCGTGCCAGGGGATTTAGTCTTTAGGTGATGGATTGTGTGGGGAACTGATACATTTTTTAAAAATTAGTAAAACTCCCCGGTGTGGCTTTAACTGTTGGCATTTTCTGAGGGTGGATGTATCACAGCTCTGTGTCTGGGACTGCTTCCCTGTTTGGGAGCTTTTGGGATGTTTGCAGGGACTCTGGGAGTGCTGGAGGCAGTGCTGAGCTGGTTCCAGGGAGCCAGGCCCTGGGCAGTGCCTCCTGGCACAGACACATCTCATGGAAAATCCTTTCATTAGGATCTTTTCTCCTGAGAAGCTTCAGCTTCTCCATGTTTTGCTGCTTTGCATGTGATTTGGAAAGTTTTACTCAACAGGTGAATTGTTTTTACTTGGTGACCAATCACAGGTCCACCTGTGTCGAGGCCGTGAGCTACGTCCAAGATTTTATTACCATTCCTTTCTATTCCTTTCAAGCCTTCTGATGAAATCCTTTCTTCTATTCTTTTAGTACAGCTTTAATAGATCATTTTCTTTTAATATAATATATATCATAAAATAATAAATTCAGAAGAAACATGGAGTCAAGATTCTCATCTCTTCCCTCTCCTGCGAACACCACACCACTCTCCCATGCTGTTTGGGAGCTTTTGGGGATGTTTGCAGGGACTCTCAGGTGCTGAGGCAGTGCTGAGCTGTTCCAGGGAGCAAAGCCGGCTGGCCAGTGCCTCCCATGGTGTTGGGAGATTTTGGGGATGTTTGCAGGGACTCTCAGGTGCTGAGGCAGTGCTGAGCTGGTTCCAGAGAGCAAAGCCCTGGCAGTGCCCTCCTATCCTGTTTGGGAGCTTTTGGGATGTTTGCAGGGACCCTGGAGGTGCTGAGGCAGTGCTGAGCTGGTTCCAGGGAGCAAAGCCCTCCTACTGTGTTTGGGAGCTTTTGGGGATGTTGCAGGACCTCAGGTGCTGAGCAGTGGCTGAGCTGGTTCCAGGAGCCAGGCTGGTCAGTGCCCTCCCATGCTGTTTTGGGAGCTTTTGGGATGTTGCAGGACCCTGGAGGTGCTGAGGCGTGCGAGGCTGGCTGAGGGAGCAAAGCCCTCCCATGCTGTTTGGGAATTTTGGATGTTTGCAGGGACCCTGGAGGTTGAGGCAGTGCTGAGCTGGTTCCAGCCCTGCCACCTCTGGGCTGAGCAGTGCCACCTCTGGGTGTCTGGGAGCCTCTCCTGGCACTGTGAGCCTCTGCCTGCTGCCCCACGTGGGCTGAGCCTTGCACCTCACCTTTGGGCACTGGAGGATTTGTGCAAGCCAGAGCAGGGCCAGACAGAGCCTCGTCTGTGCTCCAGCCTCACCTGGCAGAGAAAATCTCCTGCAGGTTGTTATAAATAAGAAGCTTGGACTAGGCAATATTCAAGCAGCAATCAATTTTTATTTAATATGGTAAGTATGAGCAATACAGCGCTTGTACAGTGGGGAAGTTTCCCTCCAACTGCAACACGATAATTGAGGATTACAGGTATTTATAGGGTACTCATCAGTTTTTCAGCAGTTTCTATTTCCAATTTTTTTATACATCAGCAATATTTATTCCAAATTATTACATCACAATTCTATAACTATTGTGATTTAGTTTTTCTCAGATGTGTGTTTTAAAGGAGTATCCCAGATGGTGCTGTCCAGTTTCCGACAGAAGGAAGACGAATCCCATCTGGTAGAGTCCAACTCCCAAATGTGGGTCCACCTTTTTAATTGCAGAGACTATAAATCTAATAACAGTGATGTCTAGCTTCCCTTGGTCGAAACCAATAAACCCTTGAGGTGGTGGTCATCTTCCTCTCTCAAGCTGTTTTCTTTGCTTCAATAGGGTATGAGATAAGCATATTTCCTTTATATATATTCCAAAGCTATAGTTTCAAGGATACAAGTAATATTCTAAAATTATACTTCAAAAGGTTGTGTTGCAGAGCTCTTTATGGATTAACTATAAGCAAAAAGCAACATCTTTAACGCTTTAATTCCAATGCTCCTAAATCAACTAGGGTTAATTTCAAAGGCCTTTTTCCATGCTTTATTCCTCAGTTATTATTAAAATTCACAGCTCTCCCACTGTCAGTGCACTCACAAATACACACAATCACCTGTTTGTACCTGACACGAAACACAGCTTTGTATTTCACAGGTTCTTTGGTGGCCTTGCAAAGCCAAGCCCATTCTCCTCCTCACTGCTCAGCATTCAGCACACGTGTGAGACTCCAGTAAGATTCCATCAGTCATGGCTTGCAGTCCTGCTTAAGGGAAAAAAAAAAAAAAAAAAATCAGATTTCATTAACAATGCTGTGCAATGAATGGTTGGGTGAAATGATGAGATGAACTGGGCTGTGTTTTAGATGCCAGTCATCTTCAAAGCAATGAGCAATGTCAGGATGGATGGAATGGGAAGAACTGGAGAGATTCAGCACTGGGAATGAGACAAGGGCTTCATGTAGAGAGAGGATGTATATATTGTGCCTTTAGTAATGTCTAAAGGAGAATCTTCAGATATTCATTTTTCAAAACATCATCAGGCAGATTTGAAGGCTGATGTTATTTTTCAGAAAGGCTACACCCTTCTCCTGGAGGTGAGCAGACAAGAAATCTTCTGCAGCCTGCTCCTGCTCATTGTAATATATTCACATGCTCTTGGAATTATTTCAGGATCTGTTCCAAAATATTTTTAGCTGGAACCTATGATAATGAACTTCCAAGGCTGTTTTCCTCCAGCTTGCGAGTGTCATGCTAAATGGACTGCAACAAGAAGTGTTGCTGTGCTGGGCTGTACTGGAGCCAGATCAATAATTTGCAAATGTGTTTTTTGGAGCTGCTGATATTATTCACCACCTCTTGCAGAGTGAGCAGAACACTTCCCACTGCTGAAATCAGAGTGAGAACTTTGCAGGCTGATGCTCCTGACAGTCCAGGAAAGCACAAGCAAGGCTTTCAATAGGCTGGGGAGCCTGGCTGCTGCAGCTCCCTCCTTTTCCCTGGCAGCCCCTCAAAAGGCACCTGGTGTTTTGGAAGACACAATATCTGCCCTCTACAAGTCAGCTCCCCCTTTGTATCTCCATTTCCCCAGAGAAAGTGTCTCAGACCAGCAGTTGTGTAATCTCAGTATTACTGCATTATTTAATGCTTGCCTAGCCACCTTGTGCCTATATATACATTTTTTCCCACCAGTTTTCCTCTGTTGGCTAAAATGAAGACAGAAATGGTGAAGGTAGAGAGGCAGTTCAAGGAGTAGAGCACTGATAGAAATGCTGATTAAGATTAAGGTTTTTCAAGGCAGATGGAGCCAAACTGGGAGCTGGAGCTGCCCTGCTGCGGGCAGGGCAGGGCAAGGCAGAGCTCAGGGATGCTCAGGGGTGATCAGGGAAGCTCAAGGGGGGGCTCAGGGGTGCTTGGGATGCTCAGGGTTGCTCAGGGGTGATCAGGGGTGATCAGGGGTGATCAGGGGTGATCAGGGATGCTCAGGGGTGATCAGGGATGCTCAGGATGCTCAGGGAAGCTCAAGGGGGGGCTCAGGGGTGCTCAGGATGCTCAAGGGTGTTCAGGATGCTCAGGATGCTCAGGGGTGATCAGGGGTGATCAGGGATGCTCAGGGGTGATCAGGAATTTTCAGGGATGCTCAGGATGCTCAGGGATTTTCAGGGATGCTCAGGATGCTCAGGATGCTCAGGATGCTCAGGAGTGATCAGGAATTTTCAGGGATGCTCAGGAATTTTCAGGGATGCTCAGGGGTGTTCAGGGATGCTCAGGATGCTCAGGGATGCTCAGGAACACTCAGGAATTTTCAGGGATGCTCAGGAACACTCAGAATGCTCAGGAGTGATCAGGAATTTTCAGGGATGCTCAGGTGATGCTCAGGGATGCTCCGGTGATGCTCAGGATGCTCAGGATGCTCAGGAATTTTCAGGGGTGCTCAGGATGCTCATGGGTGTTCAGGATGCTCAGGATGCTCAGGGGTGATCAGGAATTTTCAGGGATGCTCAGGAGGCTCAGGGATGCTCAGGGATTTTCAGGAATGCTCAGGAACACTCAGAATGCTCAGGAGTGATCAGGAATTTCCAGGGACGCTCAGGGATTTTCAGGGATGCTCAGGTGATGCTCAGGATGCTCAGGAATTTTCAGGGATGCTCAGGATGCTCAGGAGTGATCAGGAATTTTCAGGGATGGTCAGGCTGCTCAGGGATGCTCAGGATGCTCAGTTATGCTCAGGGATTTTCAGGGATGCTCAGGAACACTCAGGAATTTTCAGGAATTCTCAGGGATTTTCAGGAATGCTCAGGATGCTCAGGGTTGCTCAGGAATTTTCAGGGATGCTCAGGAATTTTCAGGGATGCTCAGGATGCTCAGGAATTTTCAGGGATGCTCAGGATGCTCAGGGATTTTCAGGAATGCTCAGGATGCTCAGGATGCTCAGGGATTTTCAGGGATGCTCAGATGCTCAGCCCCAGCTCCTCAGGAGCAGGGCACAGAGCCCTGGGCACAGAGGATGCCCAGGCTGGGCTTCAGCACGGGTTCAACTGGCAGCATTGCAGGAGCTCAGGTTTCTGCAGGGATGAGGAGGATCCTGGACTCCATCTGCACAGGAGCATCCCAAATTCACTTGGAGGCAGTGCACTTATRTGCAGTGTTGTTATTTTGGTCGTGTTGAGGTGGTTGAAATCTTGCACATTTCCCAAAAAAAAAAAAAAACTGAGCCAGCCACACACACAAGAAAACAACTTGATTTAGTCTGGTGATATTTGCAAAGTAATAAAAGCAGCAACACTCTTAGGTGAAGTGATATAATTAACATATTCTTTCTGTGTGAGGACACTGTGGTTTTTCTMGTAATGATTTGGGCTGCTTGATGGCAAAATTAGGAGAGGAAGGTTTATTCCTGTTCTTCAAGGGCAACAATCTGCTGGAGTGAAACCATGCCATCATTTTTTTTTTTTCTCCCCCTTATCAGAGATTTTAGTGTTCAAGAAAAAATGTTTCAGGAGGAAAAAAACCAACATAACATGGGGTGGATGAACAATGGGCCTGCTGTTTGTGGAGATAAACACCAAACAGACAGAATGGGAATTAAAGGCTCTCATCACAGGTGTCATWTTTTTTTTACAACAGTGGAAATGTTTTCAGCACCATAATAGAAATTCCTAATGTCAAATATTAGAACACTCCCTCAAAAATAAATTCCAGTCTCTTTGCAGCAGCTGTGTGTGATCTGGTGCCTCTCAGCACGTGGGCCACAAATGCTCTTTATTGGCACTGTYGCATCCTCCCATGAGTTTTTGCTGTGGATGCTCACTGCCTGTCCCTGCAATGGAGCCCTGCTTTGGGACCCACCCTCCTGCATTTCCAACTTCCCCCAGGAAAAGCAGGAAAAGCAGATTGGCAGCTCCTGTTTTCAGCACTGCTCTATTCTTGGAGAGGAGCTGCARGAGGAGGAGGAGTCGTTGCAGAGACTCTGCCAGCAAATGCCAGATCCTCTTCTGGGTCACGAATTCTTGTCACCTTGGCTATTAATAGGATGTGCCAGGGACTCTTCCCGAGTTTCCTTGCTTGCAGCCAGTCACAGGGAGGACAGGGGCACGGAGAGCTGAGCATCTGTGCCCACATGCTGGGGAGGAGAGGGACGAGGACACAGTGCTGGGGGCAGGGGCTCCATGGGCTGGGCAATGTTCCTGCAGTGCTCTGGGACTGGGGAGGTGTGCTGGTGCTCACAGGGGTCCCAGGGTGAGGGAAGAGACAAGGATCTGACTCCATGTTTCAGGAGGCTGATTTATTATTTTATGTTTATTATTTTTATTTTATTATGTTATATGTTTATTATTTATTTTATGTTTATTATTTTATATATTTTATGATATATGTTATATTAAAACTGTACTAAAAGAATAGAAGAAAGGATTTCATCAGAAGGTTTATTATTTTATATATTTTATGATATATATTATATTAAAACCATACTAAAAGAATAGAAGAAAGGATTTCATCAGAAGGCTAGCTAAGAATAGAAAAAGAATGATAACAAAGGCTTGTGGCTTGGACTCTGTCCGAGCCAGCTGGGCTGTGATTGGCCATTAATTAGAAACAACCACATGCGACCAATCACAGCTGCACCTGTTGCATTCCACAGCAGCAGATAACCATTGTTTACATTTTGTTCCTGAGGCCTCTCAGCTTCTCAGGAGGAAAAATCCCGAGGAAAGGATTTTCCACAGAAGCTGTCTGTGCCAGGGCAGGGCTGCAGGGTGGGTTCTCTGCCAGGCTCTGGGGTTATCTCAGCACCACCTGCTGCCCTCACACCTGACGGGGCTGTGGGGCTTTGGGCAAACCTCAGGCTTGGTTCTCTCCCACTTGAAGCAGCAGAGATGTCAGAAAGCTGTCAGCAGTGTCTGGGCTGTGCTCACAAAGCCCAGCTCCAGCTCTGGTGCTCCCAAGAGTTTGGGGCTGTCTGTGCTGTTCCAGAGGAGAGCTCACTGCTTGGTTGTGTTTGCTGCCCTGGCAAGGGTCAGGGGGCAGAAATCCCCACCCAGCCCTGGGGGACGGGCAGTGCCAGCACCTTGGGGCTCATCCCCAGGCTGCCAGAATGTTCTGTACCCACTGAGAGACACAGCTGGGCAGATCCACTGCAGGGACACCCAGAAGGACAATCCTGTGAGCACAGGGGCTGGGAAATGTGAGGCTGGGCTTGAGCCCCTGTGCCAGCCCATGGAACCAGCAGGGCTTCTCAGGGATTCCCTGAGCTGCAATTTCTGATTCTCAGGGATTCCCTGAGCTGCAGTGTGAGTTTCCTCTTGGTGCTGCTGCACCTCTGCTGAGCAGGGGACAGAGCCCCACTGTGTGTCACCCTTCCAGACTGGGCAATAACCGAGGCTGTGCTCTCTCCCCCTTGGCACCAGCAGCATTTCCCAGCCCTGGCAGAGCTCCAGGTCAGATGATTGCCCTGGTTGCAATAAAGAACAGGATTACAGCAACTCAGCAACCCTGCTGGGGTGATCCACCTTGGGAATGGTCAGAATGGATAAAGGAACAAGGATTACAGCAACTCAAGCAATCCTGCTGGGCTGATCCACTTGGGATGGTCAGGATGGGATAAAGGAAACAGGGATTCCAGCAACTCAGCAATCCTGCTGGGGTGATCCATTGGTGGTCAGGATGGATAAAGAACAGGGATTCAGCAACTCACAACCCTGCTGGTGATCACCTTGTGGTCAGGATGGCAGGAGATAAAGGAACAGGGATTCAGCAGGCTCAGCAATACCCTCCTTGCTGGGCTGGATCCACCTTGGGATGGTAGATGGGATTGCCCTGGTCCAAATAAAGAAACAGGAATACAGCAAACTCAACAATCCTGCTGGCTGATCACCGGGATGGTCAGATGGGATATAAGGAACAGGGATACAGCAGCTCATGCAATCCTGCTGGGGCTGAGATCCACCTTGTGCATGGTCAGGTGAGCGGAAAAGGAACAGGAACAGCGCTCACAATTCACTGCTGGGTGATTCACCTTGGACCACCTGCTTGCACCTCCTCGCACCAAAAACGAGCAGCCTTGCAGATTTATTGATTCCTCCCTGCAAACACCACCTAAAACATGGCATAAAGGAGCCCTAGTGTGTGTGCCCGTGGATGGCAGCATATAACAGTTAGCTTTTAAATTAAACGGTAAAGAAACAAATGAATAATTAGCAGATAGATAATGTGAATTAGCCCTTGTGTTATACATTAAATTCTGTTCCAGTTATTGGGCTGTGGTGCTCTGGTGCAAAGTGCTAAGCTGAAATCCATGCCCTAATTATTTGCAGTGKTGTGAGTGTCTCAGCTTTTGTACTAAATGAATGTAGGTGAAGATAAAAACGTATTACAAAAAGCCAGGATTCTAATGTAAGATAGGCCAGTGCTAATTACTGGCTAATCATTGTGTTAGACTAATTATATTATGTGCWTTCAAAGCCTTGGRTAGTGCCAAGCTGAACACTAGCATATAATTTGTCAGAGAGGAGTTAATTTTTCTTGTTACCATAACAAGAGAGCATTTTCCCTTTTTTCCTCAYTATTTTTCAGGAGTGTATGATTTCCCCACCATTCCATAGGTTTTCCCTCTCTTGTTAGTGCTGGGGAGCTGTTGAACAGAGGCTTTGGGGTCTGGTTTGGGGCAGGTTCATCCTCTGCTGCACCAATGGGAGCGAGCACCCCCAGCTCCTGTGGCTGATCACTGCACTGGATGTGATCATTACACCTTTTCAACATCATTATTTTTACTTTTGGCCTCCTTGCTGGAGCCAGAGCCTTTCTCAGGCAGGTACAATGGCAAGGAGTCAGGTTTTTTAGCCTGGAAACCTCCCAGAGCTTCTCTTGTCCCGTGTTTAAAACACACCCAGCATCCTRAAACACCCGAAATAAATACAGTCAGGAGAGCTGATAGCACTGCAAGTCAACTCAGTATTTTTAAATAACTGTTTACCATGCCAGCAATTATGGGAAGATGGATGGTTTGAATSTCTAGAGCAAGCAAATAGTTGGAAATAGCTATATTCTTTGCTTAACTTCTGTTCCCATTATTCCACAGACATGTGGAATATATCATTAATTTTAAAGAGGGAAATAAAACCAAATTGAAGGGCCTAGATTCAAAGGCAGCACCTAAGCATCACCATTTATMCTCTCTGTAATGGCTCGAAAATCTGTGTTGAGCTTCCTATGACAGAGCTGGCAGAAGAGTGCTTCCAATTAAATACAGATCTTGTATTGGATCAAATTTAGAAACTTTTACTAGTTGAAGGTGCCTGTTAAACTTTGTGGGGACAAATGGTTCTTGGATCCCTAAAAGTTACACTATGTCTGCTTTTTATATATTTATACAAGGCAGTTCTTTCTGTCTGGCTCACCTAATATAAAACCTATTTTTTTCCTTCTTAGTCAAAAATAATGATTTGATTTGGTTTAATTTATTTCCTGTAAAARCCTTCTGTCTTTGACCCACTGAATCCCCTTCCTGATTTAGACCCCTGTGATCCTGCAGACATGGCTGGGTTGGTACATTTTTTCCAGCTACAGCTATGTCTGCAGAGCAGCTCTTTTTCCTGAAGCTTTTAGGGCAGGTTTTTTGCATGTTGCTCGTGATGTCTAATTGGAAATAACCTTCAAAGGAGCTCATATCTGGCATTTCTTTATGAGGAGCTGGTCCCTTATTGCAGCACCTGAAAGGATGAYGAGCCCTTTGAGGATGCTGGCCCAGCTGCGGGTGCTGCTCACATTGCAGGGTCTGCTTTGCTGTTTGCCAGGCTGCAGGCAGTGGGATAATTGGGATAATTACCTGTCCCTGGTGCTGGCAGTGAGGGAGAAGCTGCTTGGCCACCTGAGTGTCCCCTGSTGAGCTCGGTGTCACCTGGACCTGGCCTGGCTTGGAGTGACCAGGGAGCGCTGTGGACAAAGAGGTTCACAGCACAGCACAAAGGGGTTAATTGTAGGGATTYGAGCTCGTGAATTAATTAGGGTGAGGGGGAAAAGGCAGGATTTGTGTCCAAACAGGCTGGTGGAGCAGCCAGGTGCTGTTACTGGAGAACTCTGCAGCTTGATTGACCTTTATGCACTGACACTGATGGATTCCTTTGGATCTGGAATGATTTGGTTTTTGTGGAGGAATCTGCTCGCCAGGCTCTGAGTGCAAAGGCCTTTCCTGATTTATGGAGAGCCCCAGTCCAGGCTGGTGTCCCAAAGGAGCTCTTGGAGCCCTTCCTTGCTGAGGGAGGTGTCCAGGGGGACATGGACAGCTGCAGAGGSAGCTGCTGCCAGTGGCTGTCCCAAAGATGTCACTGCAGGCGGCTGCTGTGACAGGCAGAGTGCGAGCTGCCTGTTTCTATCTAATATTCTGTTTCTATCTAATACTGATGCCTGCACTTTGGGAGATGCAGGGCAGGATCCAGGCTGCCAGCAGAKATGTCCCCTTGTTGATGTGCTGGGTGTAAGGAGCTGCACCTGCCAGGGAKCCTCACCTCAGTTACCAGGGGAAATGCTCACTGCTGGGGGCCCACACCAAACAATTCTGCAGCTGGGAATCCCACCCTCCTTTGTGGCTGTAGTTCTGAGAAACACCCAGCCCCAAGACACAGAACATCCTCTGGCATGTCCGCACTCCGCCAGGACCTGCCAGGGGCTCACGAGACCCTGGCACAGACCCAGCCCCTGTGGGGGGATTCATTTGACCCATGGAGCTTAAATAACTTATGAAAATTACAAGCCGACGAACGTTTAAGAATGACTGATGAATTTATCACGGCAGTAACACATAGATATTTGGGTTTTCTAGGAATGGGGGTTCAGGGGGCGATGGCAGGGATTGGGCCGTCAGCCCTTTCTCCTCTTCTTTCTTGGCTCCATCTTCTGCTGTTGCTGTTTCCGGATTTTGGGATTGGCTTCTAGAGTAGAAACTCACTTCTAACAGTAGCGGTGATAGGTATTGGCAGTATTGTAAACAATATTGTAACATGTGTTTTAATTATAAAACGAACACTTGCCCAGGGCGGACAGTAGTGCCTTGCGGCTGTCCCTGCTGCAGCACCTCGGATGGACAGGAGAAAGGAATTTGTATAGATAGTAAAACACATAACAACCTTACCGAAGAATATTGAGAGTTCTGCCTCCCTCATTGCCTCGCCAGGCTGGATAACAGAGCTGTTGTGTGATGTATCTTGGGGTCACCTCATGTGAGCAGCAGAGACCCGCAAGAAAACACCACAAAGTTTGCAAGGACCTCGAACCAGCCTCGGTGTTGTGGGAGGTGTGTGCCTGAGAGCTCAGTGAGCAAAGTTGGCAATTTTTTAGTGGCACCCTCCCCATGAGCGTGTGTGGGCCATCAGCCTCACCACTCGCCTGCAGTGCGTGCAATACCCCCAGCTGATTGCAAAATCGCGCAAACTGAGAAGAACAAGGCAGGCCTGGGCCAGGGCTGGGGAAGGCCGGGCTGCAGCCCTGACCTGCTGGAAATTCTCACACATCACCTTCCCCAGCTCTCAGTTTCCTTTTCCTGCCTTGCAGGGTTTGCGCTAGCCGGATTGCCAGGCCTACGCAGACAGCAGGATTGGGCTATCAAAAATGTTGCTCTCTGCTTTCATATAGTAGTCTTGGTCGTCAGGATGCTGTGCTCGCTATCTAATCAATTGTGAATTTATGGATTAATGGGTAATGTGAGGCGCCAGCTCACAAAGCCCTAGAGGGAGATAAATTGGGCAGAGTGGGGCTGGGGGCAAAGGGGGCAGGCTGTTTTCCTAGCAACCAGGTCCTTGTCTTGGGGGCAAGGGGGCAGAGGGGCTTTATGGAGAATTTTCTTCACCAGGGGCAGGGGAAACAAGGACGGGGAAGGGCAGGAAAAAGGAAAGGGCTGCATGTTTTATATAGGCAGCTTGTTTGTGCTCTTGACTGGAGGGTGGAGAAATCAGTTAATCATATGCAGGTCATTTTAATGTGATGGAGGTGAAGTGGTATCTTCGATAAGTAGAGATACAGTAGAAGAATGTGTGAGCGCCTAAGACGGAACTTTTCTGGAGGAGCTGTGTAGGCAAACAGGGCACCCCGAGCAGTGGCACAGACAGAAAGTTCCATCTGGAGCAAGAATGGGAGGCTGCTGGGGGACGACGAAACTGCAGATGTATTTACTTGTTTCGTGGGAGATTGTTCACGAGATACCTAAAAAAGAAAAGAGGGAAGGAAAAGGGATAAGGAAAAGTAGAAGGAAGGTAATGAAAAAAGGAAAAGGAAGAGGAAAAGGGAAGAAGGAAAGGAAAGGAAAGGAAAGGAAAGGAAAGGAAAGGAAAGGAAAGGAAAGGAAAGGAAAGGAAAGGAAAGGAAAGGGGAAAGGAAAGGGGAAAGGAAACGGGAAAGGAGAAAGGAAAGGAAAAAGGAAAAGAATGGAAAAGGAGAATCCTGCTCCTTGCTGTAATCCCTGAGCTCCGTGGGTAACTGCACCAGGATTCTGATTTGGGTTTCCCATGGYATGAATGAAA
This sequence comes from Sporophila hypoxantha, assembly GCA_002167245.1. NCBI lineage: Eukaryota > Metazoa > Chordata > Aves > Passeriformes > Thraupidae > Sporophila > Sporophila hypoxantha. Next base: position 478,949 of record NDFG01000408.1, on the reverse strand, counting down.
ATTTATAAAGAACACCTCTCACCCCGGAGCTGTGCCCCGGCCGGCGCTGGCAGCCAGCGGATGGCACTGTTGCTGCAAGGAAACTTGGGGAAAAAAAAGGAAAAAAAAAAGGAAAAAAAAAAAAAAAAAAAAGGCATTTAACACTCCAGAACTGTTTGGATGGAAGTTTTCCATTGAAAACGGTTTTGCCGAAGTGGAAACGTTTCGCGGCACATGTCTGTTCTCCATGAATTTTTAATGGGGAAAAATGTAAATTAATCAGTTTGACTTTATAATTGCAGCATAGCTTGGTTTTCCTTATTGTACTGAATTGCTCTATTAATTTTTATGGCTACACAATTCCAATATAATTCTTAATTTTATAGGGTTGGGGTTTTTTATCCTAGTGATTCAAAATCTCAAGAAATAAAATGGAATGAAAACATTTTTAAATTTTTAAAAATTAATAATACCAACAACTTTAAACTGCTGTCCCAGAGAAAAACATCATATTTGACACTCAATGTGAGACAAAAATACGTTTCTGGAGGGCTGAATTTTGTATGGGCTGGGTGATCTGGGTCTGGATCTGCTCTGAATGAGCCTCCTTGCCAAAGCAAAGTGCTTGAGGAGCTGTTTGGTGGTGCCACGAGGGCAGTGCTGCCCAGCAGAACGTGCTGCAGGAGGAATCTCATCCTCTTCCTCACTCCGTGGTGCCCGGCCAGGTGCCAGCACCCCCTGGTGGCTCTGTGAGCTGCCCGGGGCACCAAGTGGGGCAGCAATGGCAGGGAGCTGTTGGTTTTTAACAATAATTGRTGGTTTTTAACAATAATTGCTGGTTTTTATCAATAATTGTTGGGTTTTATCAATAAATGGTGAGGTGTGAGCAAGAGCAGCTCTGATGGAGGAGTGAGGGTGCTCAGAGAGCAGCCKCAGGAGCTGGGAGGCAAAGGGAAGAGAACTGGTCGGGCTGGAGAGGGAACACCTCCCCTTTGCTGTCTTGCAGGAGTAACAAATAGTCCCAGTTTGTTCCTCTGTGCCTTGTCTGGTGTGTTCTGGCCAACGTGCAGAGCACCCACAGACAGGCTGAGCTATCTGCAGGGACCCAAATCCCCGATCCTCTCCTCTCCTCTGCTCTCTCCTTCCTCTCTCTCCCTTCTTCCCTTCTCTCCTTCTCCTTCCTCTCCTCTCTTCCTCCTCTCCTCTCCTTCCTCCCTTCCTCTCTCCTCCTTCACTCCCTCCTCTCTCCTCTCCTTCTCCTCTCCTCTCCTCTCCTCTCCTCTCCTCTCCTCTCCTCTCCTCTCCTCCTTCCTCTCTCTCTCCTCTCCTCTCCTCTCCTCTCCTCTCCTCTCTCTCCTATCCTCTCCTCTCTTTCTCCTCCTCTCACTCTCCTTCCTCTCCTCTCCCTCCTCCCTTCCTCTCCTCTCCCTCTCCTCTCCTCTCCTCTCCTTCCTACTGCCTCATATCTCAATCATGCGAGGACATTCCAGCAGATTGCCACGGTATGCAGTTTGGGGTAGGTAGGGTGCAGAGGAGCAGCACAATTTCCTGTGCTGCCTCAGGGAATGCAGGGGCTTGTGCTCCTGCTAGAACCTTGCCAGGGAGCTCTGCATCAGAGAGGAGCACCATCCTTTCTTGTTTTTTTGCCTTGTTTTGTCTGCACAGCTCCTTGTGGCTCTGCCAGCAGCACCAAGCCCTGTCACGTGCCTCTGGTCAGCTCCAAACTGCTCTGCAGAGCCCCAGAGGAGGGAGAGGAATTCTCACTGTAATATTAATAACGAGGGCCTTTTATAATTAACCAGTGTAACTGTGTGCTGAATGTCCTTTTCCTGCCTCATTTTCCACCCCATTTGGCCCAGGCTCAGCTGAGGGAAGGGGCTGAGCAGCCTGTCCAACAGAGACCAGAGCTGAGAAGAATATGTTCTCCTTTGGCCCCAAGTAGATTAAATAAAGATTTGCTCCACAGTGGGGAAGCCAAAGCCTCAGGATGCGTACAGAAGAATAAAACTTGGTGTTCCCCAGGCCTGCTGCAGCACCAGCAGGCAGCTCCTGCAGCCCCTGGCAATAAGCCACCTCTCTAAGGTAAAGTGAGAGTTCTGCAGGAGGTGCAGCTTGCTCGTACCCTCGCCATCCTCCCAGTGCTGGCTGAGTGGAGGCTCCCTGTCCTATTCTGAAATAGTTGCTATAGTGCGGCTTTAACGAGAAGTTTAGCATTTGAAAAGCCGCTATGATCTCTGCAAGGTGATTTACAAGGCTTGAATAATGTTGTGAGTGTTTTGCCTGCGCACGGGCTGTCCTGGCACATTCCTGCTCCTGCTGGCAACAGGGGCCGGTTCCGAAGCACAGCGCTCCTCAGCCCTGCTCCGAGGGGTCTCTTGCTGCAACCGGGAGGGAAGGAACAGCCAATTCAAACTTCTGGTTACCTAGCAGCTAGAGCTGAGTGATGGAGCTGCCATGGGCTCTGCTTTGGTCTACACCTCCTTCCTTTCCCTTTTTCCTTTCTTTTTTCCTTTATTTTTCCTTTTTCCTTTTCCTTTCCCCTTTTTCTCTCTTCTTTTCTTTCTTTTTTCTTTCTTTTTTTTTTTCCTTTCTTTTTCCTTTCCCCTTTTTTTTTTCCTTTCTTTTCCTTCCTTTTTCTTCGTCCTTTCTTTCCTTTCTTTTCCTTTCCTTTCTTTCCTTTTCCTTTCCTTCCTTCCTTTTCCTTTCCTTTCCTTTCCTTTCCTCTTCCTTCTTTCCTTTCCCTTTCCTTTCCTTTCCTTTCTTTCCTTTCCTTTCCCCTTCCCTGCCTTCCTGCCTTCCCTTCCCTTCCTTCCCTTCCCTTCCTCCTTCCCTTCCCTTCCCTTCCCTGCCCTTCCTCCTTCCCTTCCTTCCCTTTCCCTCCCTTTCCCTTCCCTTCCTTCCCTTCCTTTCCCTTCCCTTCCCTTCCCTTCCTTCCTTCCCTTTCCTTCCCTTCCCTTCCTTCCTTTCCCTTCCTTTCCTTCCCTTCCTCCCCTTCTCCCTTTCCCTTTTCCTCCCTTTCTCCCCTTTCGCTCCTTTCCTTTCTCCCTTTCCTCCCTTCTCCTCCTTTCTCCTCCTATTCTCCCCTTCCCCTTCCCTTCCTTTTTCGTAGCGCATTAAGAGCCCCTCGGGGGATTTCCTGATTTTCAGATTGTTTTCTTAGCACTTAAATAGGAGGAGTTGTGAGCTGGGAACAGAGTAGGGACAGGAGTGAGAAATTCTCCTGAATTTTGAGGGGTTGTAAAGGGGATCTTCACCTGGCTGCAGGGGGGAAGTGGAATTTCCCTTCCTTGGCAAGCTTGGAATTTCCAGCCAAAAGCTGAAATCAGGTATTTTCTCGCTGTTATTGGGATTTGAGTTGTGTTTTTTAGATAAATGTCTGTATTTCATGGCCATCCTGCCTCAGTTTGCCTGCAGGGTTTGCTCAGGGTCAGGCTGTGCCTCCCACCAGATCCCTGCTCAGAGCAGAGCCTGGGAAATAAATTGTGTTTGCCAAATGTCCTGGAAAGATTTGGGCTGGGAGAGCAGGAAAAAAAGCAAACAAACCACAGTTCTCAAAGGCATAACTGCAGTGTTTCAGAATTAACATATACTTCATTTTGGTGGCTCAGTTTTTCAGWGAGAAAACWGCATTTTCTGCAAAAATGTTGCTTGAAACTGAAATTTCCKTTGGAAATCTGGCTCTGATGGAAYAAATCTCTGATGGATCTGTGCTTGCTCCTTCTCTGTGTTTCTTAAACAAGAACTGAAATTCTTACCAGTTTCAACAYCACAGTGTTGCTGGCTGCCTCKATCTATAAATATAAATAAGAAGTACAATTGCAATCCCAGTTCTGTTCTGTGGAAATATAAAAACCATTGGAATGGATGAAAATTCAAATTATGGGGAGGGTTAAGCTTTGAGGATGATCTGATGAGTCCAAGAGGACATTAAACCTTTTTAGCACTTGTACAGAAATTCAAAAGAAAAGTTTTTGAGATGTTTTGTATTGAAAGAATCCCAGCAAGCTCTAGTTAGGAGAAGTGGGTACTCATAGGAAACATCAGAATAAAGACAGGATTGCTCCACACATTTTGGTAAAGATGATTTTTGGTTTCTTCAAGCCTGTTCACCCATCTGTGATCTCTTCAAATGCCATTAATTGAAAATGCTGCACCAGTAGTGAGAAAAAACAACAAAAAAAAACCAACAAAAAAATAGTTTTAAGGGGAAAAGCAGAAGCTGTTTGTCACAGTGATGCAGCAGAAGYACTCTGACTCCCCAGGAGTGCAGGAGGTACCAGAGCTCAGAGGTCTCCAGGCTGTTCTGAGTTTCACCTTGCAGAGCCCCCCTGCTCCTCCCACCTCTGGAGATCCCAGACAGGCAGAAACTGCAAACCATTTCCAGAAGGAACCAAATCCCTTGGGATATTTCAGCTGCAGGAATCCTGGTTTCTCTCTGTGCAGCAAAGCTCCAGTCCCTGCTTTTCTGTCCAGGTTCATTTTTATCTCAGGTTTCAGTTTTCTGTGATGTTCACAGCCRCAGGAAAGGGAAAATCAGGTGAGCTTTTGTTCCATGCATTGTACCAGAAATTCCAGCCACTTTCCCCCTAAAACTCATCAAAACCAGCCTTTTGTTTCTGAAAATGCTTTTTGTYAGAAAATGCTCAACCAGCTTCACTCTGGGTCCTGTGGCATCAACTGTAAATAATAATTATGAGGAGAGGATTTAAAAAACCTTCACAGGTTCTGATTGGGATAAAGACCTGGATTAAACCTGCCTGAAACACTGGAAAACAGTAGTTAAATCCTCTGATATGCTTTGTTATGTCTGTTTCCTGCCCATGAAAACCCTAGAAAAGAAGGGGATTAGCAGAAAATGCAAACCAGAGGGGGAAAATTGCTCTTTAGGAGAAATTTGAAATTATGACACCAAGCTTGGTGAGAGCAGAGCTTTCTTTAACTTTGAGATCTGGGGCACGAGATGTTTTGCCTCAGTTTTCATCCCCAGCTTGTCAAAAGCCACAAGAAGGTGCAGGTCTCCAACATGGAAAGCCAGGAGACATTTTTAAGATCATCAAAGAAGAATAATCCATGAACAAGTCCCAGAAAAATGCTCAGGAGGCGGAGAGTTCATTTTCTAAACTGATCTCTTCTCCCTGCAGAATCCTGCTCCCACCTTATCAATATTTTAGMGAAGAAAGAGAAACCTTGTGCAGCTGCAGAAGCAATTTGGAGGGATTAAAAATTTATCCTGTTTTGAGCAAAGCTTTCAGCAGGTGCTGGAATCACTTAATCACAGGTGGGTGACCTGCAAGCTCCCCCTCCCCATGGCTGGGACTGGAGTGGAAATCCTGGGAATTCTCCTGGCAGAATTCCTGCCACAGMGGGTCACACACTGTGCCCAGAAAAGCAAAAAACAAATCAAGTCTAGGATGGAAAAATGACTTTTTTTCTGCTGGTTTCTTTCACTTGGTGATGGAATGGAGTCAAGCAGGTTATATCAGGCTCTGAATTGGCTCAATAATTAAATTGGCTGATTAACATCAGCTGAAACTCAGCATTTGGGCTCTGCAGGAAATTTGGACAATTCCATGTTGATTTTTTCACTGTAGAGTAGAAGGAGCCATGTGGATTAGAAGTTTCCAAAACATCCCCCTCACCAAGAATTTTATTGAAGTGAAGAAAAAGGAAAATAGGAAACCTCCAGCTGACACACAGAAATCAACCCAAAACTTTAATTCCTAAAAGCCTTTAAAACATATGGGTTTTGTTTTTCTCCATTGCTAAAGGAACCCTAATTAGAACWTTTCCTTTCTTGTGTTTTTCAGTGGAATTTCACTGTGATTATGATGTTGGATGGAACATTTTTGCTGAAACAAACCAGGTGTGGAGGCACCAGCTGGGAGCTGGGGAGGCTTTTTCCTAAATCTCCCCAATTTCCTTGGTGTGTTTGGGACAGCTGGGTGACAAATCCCTGAGGATCCCACTGTGCCAAGGCCAGGGTTTGGGGATGTTCCCTGCTCTGAGGAGAACAATGTGGATGTGGCAGAGCTGCACTGGGCACAGTGACCCCATCCCTCTGTTTGCAGAGCTGCTCCTCGTTCCCCCCACCAGAATTAGTTATTTTTATCAACACAAATCATCAGAGCAAAGAACAATCAGATTTTCTGCCTGGGTGTGGTGAGAGCTGCTGTGTGACAGAGCTGTGGTGGGTTCCACCAGGGCAGGGAGCAGACTGGAGGGGAAATGTGGGCACAGATCCTGCTGGGACATGGGACAGGGCAAACTGGAACTTGCTGGGGAGAACCCGCCTGGAAACCATTTGCACTCCCCATGGTCATGGTCCTTTGGGGCTCAGGCTGGGCTGTGCAGGGTCTGGGGGAGCCTTTGGGGAGGTTCTCAGTGCAGAATGGCCCAGCAGGGAGGAATCTGCCCTCGGCCATCTATATACAGACACGAACGGGACGGGGCTGCTCGGAATGCGCCCAGAACTGTTTATTTCCAGAATCTATCTAATACATAGTTTTTCTATGCAAGATCCTGACAGTTCAGCATCCAGGCAGCAAGCCAAAGAAACTTCCTTGTTACACGATACCAAACACTCATCATAGCCAATTACACAGAGAGAAAGCATATTGACAGTGTGTCTATCCAATCAACAGAAACACACGTAGCTCAGGTTAAAACAATGCTTGCTTGTTCATTTATGAGGAGACAATGCATAAAACCCTATTCATAAATTTAACCTTGCTATAGAAACTTTTTGCATCTTAGAAAGTTATTCTGTATCACTAATACATAGCTCTATTGTTCTATTCCTCACGAATTTTCTACAGCTTACATGATGTATCAGCGATATTCATAACTCTGCTGCACTGCGGCCTGTGTTTTCCCATCAACCTAAAACCTGTATTTTCCCATCAACCTAAAACCTGTATTTTCCCATCAACCTAAAACCCTCTAACTTTATGGATTCCCACAGAATCAGTGTGGGACAGAACACTGGGGGTGTCAGGGGAGCAGGGACAGCCCTGGGATGTGCCCATGCACCCAGGAGAGTTTCCATCCTCGGGGCAAACTCTGTCCAGCAGCTTGGATTGTGTCCCAGTACAAACCAGGATTGTTGGAAACAATTCCCAGCTCAGTTTGGGCTCCAGGGAAGGAAATTCCCCCCCTAAATCCCTGCCTGGGAGGACAAATGTTCTCCTGGCCATGGGGAGGGCTCTGGTGTTCACACATCCAAGCTGCAGAGGGATCCAGCCTGGGCAGAAATAACCCAGTGAGGGGGAAAAATACAAAAAAATGTCTTTTCCAGTCAYAGGATTCCAACTTTGGAGCTCAGTGCTGGGCAGGTTCTTGCAGCATTTGTCACAGGTAATACTGGCAGTCTATTCCTGGCTGAACTGTAAATAATTGCTGCCAGAATGCCATGGTGGTGCTGATGAATATTMCTCCAACAGAAGAGAAACAGCATGTTGYTTCTTGAACCACAGAAAGCTATAATTGTCATTTAAAATCTGGCACGTTGGTTAAAATACTGAATTCTTTATCTTTCAGAATCTTTATAATTATACATCCAAACCATCACTCTGAATACATTTGCAAGTGTTGTTCCATTTTTAAGATCTTACCCAATTTAAATATCAAGGCCTGAGAGAAAAATGAAATTAAAAAATCCTACCTGCACAGAAAGCAAAGCCCATTCTGTTMCAAAGCTATTCATTCCTGTTATAGTTACAGAAAAAAAAAAGGGTTATAAAATTATAACACTTATTTGAAATGTCTTTTCTCACACAATAGCAAATGTTCCTGCTCCTCCTCTCACTATAAAACCACCATATCAAATACCTTTTTTCCTGAAATTACAGAAGTGCTGGGGAAAAAAAACCCACAGATTATTAAAACTTCTCAGCTTCAGAGATGCCAAACTGTTATCAAGGACTGTGAGAAATTTTCAGAAATATTGAGGGGAGGGGGGGAAACCCCCAAGCTTTGCCATGACCAAGATGACAGCAGCCCCTGGCTCTTGTTCAGAGCCCAGAATTTCAGCAGGGAGAGGATCAGGCTTGCAGTGCCTCTGCCACGGATCAGGCTCTGAGCTCTGGCCTGGCTGCTGTGATGTGCAGTTATGCAGGGGAAGAGTTTAGACAAGAATAATAACCCCCAGGAGCAGGAAAATCCCAATCCCTGAYTCAGCTCTGGGCTCCTGTGAGGCCTGAAGGGAAGCAGAGCTGCTGGAAATGCAGAGCTTTGGGCATCTGGGGGCTGGGAGATCTCCCTGGTGCTGATCTCAACAGGGATGTTCTGCCAGGAGGGAACAAAGGGACCAGACTTTGCTGTGCTCCAGAAAGCTTTGTTGGGGCTCCAGGTTTAAAATGGGATTGCAGGCATGGAAGGTGGTGTCAGAACTTGAGGGTGAAATAATTGAAATAATTTCCATGTGATTTCCAGTGGCAGTGGAGCCAAAGAGCAGCGGGGAGAAGACCTGCAGATGTTCTTTCAGGTCTTTMTCCTGAGCTGATTTCTGYCTCCATGGGTTATCTATAACCCAGMGGTTAAAAGGCAACAGCCAAAACGTGTTGGGTACCTCTTGTAGGGGTAAATAATTGAGACTCTGGTGAATATTTGCATCTTAAAAAATCCTGGTTTTGAAAAGCTTCCTCAGTGCAGCAATGCTTTAATGATGCTGAGTTAATTAATAATAATGTGCATTCAGTAACTGTGTTCAGTGACTGTATTCTGTTTTCAGTGACTCTTGAGCAAGGAAATTCATGGAGTTCTGTCCCCTGAAGGAAATTCATGGAGCTCTGTCCCCTGAAGGAAATTCATGGAATTCCGTCCCCTGAAGGAAATTGGTGGAATTCTGTCCCCTGAAGGAAATCGGTGGAATTCTGTCCCCTGAAGGAAATTCATGGAATTCCGTCCCCTGAAGGAAATTCATGGAGTTCTGTCCCCTGAAGGAAGTGAGTGGAATTCTGTCCCCTGAAGGAAATTCATGGAATTCTGTCCCCTGCAGTTCTCCCTTGCTGCCTGTGCCCTGTGCCCTGGTAAACCCCATTTTTGGCCAGCTGGAGGAGGAGAAGCCAAGGCAGCCCCACACTTTGCTTGCAGAGCAGTTGTTTCCAAGTGCATGTGAGCAGTRTGAGGAAAGGGGCTGAGCTGGAATTTCCTGCAGTGACATGCTTGATTGCTGGGGAGAGGAGATGTAATGATTTTGGACAGCAACTGTCAGGGTTAAGAAAGTTATTTGTTCCATTGGTTTATGGCACAGACTAGTAGTATTTTATTGTCAAACAGAATTAGTTTTATATCAAGAAGAGTGATTACTTGGGTTCACTGTGTTTGAGATTAAACTTGATGATTTCATGTCCATTATTGATTTAGGCTTTACATTCAGAGGAGCAGTAGTTTATATTTTACTTAAGGGGATTTGATCACAGCAGATGGAATCTTCAATGGTTTCTGCAAATAAATTAGTAAAGTTGCTGTGCCTTTTACAGTAACTGCAGAAGGAAAGMGAAAGGGGGTTTAGCTCAACTAAAAAAGTGCAAAAAGAAGATGGCAAAAATGCTGCTGAGCTTTTGCAGGGTGCAGGGGATGTGGTGACACCTCAGAATGGGGCACAGAAAAGCAGGAACCACCCAGGGGATGCTCAGCCAGTGGCACAGGGATACAGGACTGGAAATATCCAGGGCCAGTTGAGACAGGACTGCCAACGCCCCAGTGCACTTCATCTCCTCTCATTTATCCTGAAATCACACCCAGGGAGAGAGGGACATCCAGGGGACATCCCGGGGTCAGAGCAGGGCCAGATGTGGGTGGGACCTGCAGGAGGCGAATGTGCAAAATGAGTAACACCTGTGAGTAACAGCTGTGAGTAACAGCTGTGAGTAACCCCTGTGAGTAACACCTGTGAGTAACACCTGTGAATAACCCCTGTCCCTAAAAACCCCTCCTGAAGCCCCCTAAGGCAGGCAGGGCTGGGAGCAGGGGGAGCAGCCAGGCTTGGCTCTGTGCAGTGTTTGGTTCATTAGGGACACAGCAAAGCCCAGCTCTGCAGGGTCCCTGAGGGTCAGCTGGTCACTGCCTCATTTTTTTCTCACTTTCAATCAGTGCCCTTTGCCTCGTGTCCTTTTGCTGAAAGACACGGAGGCACACCTGGCTCCATTTCCCTCTCTCCTTGCCCTGCAGTGGCCACAGAGCCTGCTAAGGTTTCTCCTGGAGCCTGGGGCTGCTCAGCAGAGCAGCTCTCACCCCCTGCCCATGCCAGGGCTGCAGTGCTGGGGCACCTCCAGGCCAGGGAATGACCCTGGGGCACCCAGGGCTGGGAGCAGATCCCCAGGTGTGCTCTCTCCAGGGCTGAGCAGCTTTTCCAGGCTTTAGAGAGATGCCTCCATTCCAGGAGAGAGAGAAAACACGAGGAGGAAGCAGATGCATGGCTTTGAAACCAACTAGACACATTCACTGAGATGGGTGTTAAAGCTGCTGCCAAGAGCATTGTTTTTGGTTTTATTATTTGTTGCTAATATGGGAGTTTGTTTATCATTTGAGTTTCTCTGTCCAGTGAACTGGCTCATATTGGATGGCTCACTAAGTTATGCCTGCAGTGGAAATGACAGAGCATGTGTTTTCTGATTCAGGGGGATGGACAAGTGCCCTTTGTTGCTGGAAAGAGAACAYAGCTGCTGATGCAAAGTGCTTGAGGTGAGTGCTGCTCAGGGTGGGGACAAAGGCAGTGCCAGGGCTCTGTCCTTGCTCTGAGCAGCTCCTCTTGCTGCAGGGCTGGGATCCAAACCCTGCCAGGGTGGACCAGGCTGTGCCCTGAGGGCAGGACAGGCCATCAACACTGGGGTGCTCTGGGGGACTTACCCTGGGGGTGTTCAGGGAGGTTTAACTGCTCCCAACCTCAGCATTCCCTAAAGGGATTTGTGGGTGCTCAGGAGATGTCATAGGAAGATTTAACTGCTCCCCAATCTCAAGATTCCCTAAAGGGATTGGGTGTTGTAGGGAGATGTCACAGGGAGGTTTTAACCTGCTCCCCACCTCAGCATTCCCTAAAGGGATTTGTGTCTGTTAGGAGATGTCCAGGAGATTTAACCTGCTCCCATCCAGGATCCATTTAAGGGGATTTGGGTGCTGTTAGGGAGATGTCACAGGGAGTTTAACCTGCTCCCCAATCTCAAGATTCCCTAAAGGATTTGGGTGCTCTAGGAATGATGTACAGGAAGATTTAACTGCTCCTCACAACAGATCCTAAAGGATTTGGGTGCTCTAGGTGGATGTCTCAGGGAGTTTTAACCTGCTCCCCATCTCAGGATCCATTTAAGGGGTTTGTGGGTGCTCTAGAAATGTCACAGGAAGTTTTTACCTGCTTCCAATCTCAAATTCCCTAAAGGATTTGGTGCTTCTAGGAATATGCACAGGAAGATTTAACTTGCTCCCCACACACAGGATCCATTAAAGGCATTTGGGTGCTGTTAGGAGATGTCTCAGGGAGGTTTAACCTGCTCCCCAATCACGGATTCCCTAGAGATTTGTGGGTGTTGTAGAATATATCTCAGGGAGGTTTAACCTGCTCCCCAATCTCAGATTCCCTAAAGGGATTTGTGGGTGCTGTGTAGAATAGTCACAGAAGATTTAACCTGCCTCCCACATCACAGGATTTGTTAAAGGGATTTGGGGTGCTGTAGACCTCACTGATTAAAAAAAAATTCCTACAGATAATTCCATGGTATAAAGTGTGTATTCTGCTCTGCCTACCACAGGTTTTAATTAGAGGATTAAAATATCCATTCTTCATTTCCACTAAAATCCTAAGCTGCTATTTGGGTTTTGTACCATCAGATCCCATTGTTTTTTAAACAGACTAACCCCAGATTATCAGGAGGAAGGAGACAGCCTTCATCTGCATTGCTTTAGAAATCCTGATGCTCTGATGCTGACACATATGTTTTTGGGGCAGGAATGCCCTCTGAGAGCTGCAGAACAGGTCTCAAAAACATCAGCCAGTTCACTTTAATTTCTGAAGCCACTGCCTCTCAATGAGGACAGCTCCATTCTGTTCCCTCAGTGAGCACCCTGCCAGAAACTGCCCAGGTGGGGTGGCGGATGGAGAAGGAATGCAAGTTGTGCTGCAAGGGAGGGGGCAGAATTGCTGATTTTTTCACACTGCGTGTCATTTCCAGAGCCCAGAACTGCTCAGCCCCACAGCCTGCAGGGTTCCAGTCGCTCGCAGCAGCTGGTTGTCACAGGGCTGGGGCTGCTGTCGCCACTGATGTCGGGTTGCTGTGTCACAGGGATTCTCCAAACTCCAGGACTGTCCCAGCCCAGCTCCTAACAAGGGGAGCTGGGGGAGTTCAGCTGAGGGACCCTTCAGCATCTGGCCAGTTTAATTTGTGACAAACACCACTCTGCAGCTCTGCCAGATCCTCAGGGCTCCTTTTTTGGATGACAAACCCAGTTATATTCACTGGGCTGTTCCTTTCCCAGGTGAATGCAGGGAATTATTTCCAGTTCCACAGGGATTGGTGGTTAAAATGTGCCCAGGCCAGGTGTTTGGGCAGTTCAGTGTGTGTGTGGATAGAACAGAACTGAAGACTGCTTTTCTGTGAAAGATCTTTGATCTTCTCTGTGACAGATTTTTGATCCCTGGGTGTGAGTGAAGGCACTGGCACCCTCAGATGCTGCTGAGGGATGGGTGTCCCAGTAATGGCCAAACTGCCAGGACACAAAAAGTGTCATTAATAAAAACCATTTCTTATTGCAGGGTTTAAAACACCAAGGGGGACCAAGAGGAATCTGTGCCCAAAGCACAGCACAGAGTTGGTTCTCTGAGGCACTTCCTAAATCACATTTTCAATCCATTTGTCCAATTGACTTCATACAAACCCACATTTCAATACATTAGAAATTACAATGGTGCTCATTAAATCATCCAGGTGATGTTAAATTGCTCCCATTAGTGGGACAGCCAGATCCCAGGTGTGAGCAGCAGGAGGAGGCAGGAGGCAGCTCCTGGGGCTGATTCCCTGGAGGAGCCCCAGTTCCTGAGCTTGCAGGGGGCTCTGGGTTTCTGGCTCTGCCAGAATGTCCAACCCCTGGAGCAAAGACCTGAGGATCAAATTCCCTTTTTTAGCATTAGCAAGATGCTTTCCTGCAGCTCTCATGAYGAGCTCAGTGGTCACTTAAGAATTTTGAGGCTCTTGGAGTCTAATGGGAGCTTCAGAGGATTCAGAGGACTGAATCCAACCTCTGACCTGTGGTAGCTCCCACTGGAGAGCTCAAGGACAGGTTTGGTTTGTGCCTTTTTCCTTTAAATCTGAATGTGTCTTTGCAAGGCTCTGCTCATGTGGGACGTTCATGCTCATCTTGGGGCAGGGGAAGGAGGACAAGGGCTGGAGCAGGGCAGCAAACCCTGGGGCTGGGCGATGCATGGCTGGGCGTATGTGTGTGGCTGGAGGGGCGATGAGGGGGCTTGGGCGATGCAGGGCCGGGTGGAATGCGAGGGCTGGGCGATGCAGGGCTGGGCAATGCACGGGCTGGGCGAGATGCCACAGGGCTGGGCAAATGCAACGGGCTGGGCGATGCAAGGGCTGGGCGAATGCAGGCTGGGCAATGCAGGGCTTTGGGCAATGGCGAGGGGCTGGGTAATGCAAAGGGGTTTGTGCTGCTTTGGGGAAGGGGGTTTCTGGGTGCTGCTTTGTCCGCCGTCTGCGGAAGCCGGCGGAGGTTTGGTGCTCCTTTGGGGAAGGGTTTTGTGCCGCTCTGGGAAAGGGGGTTTGTGCCGCTCTGGGGCTGTGCTGAAGGGGTTTGTGCTGACTTGAGGGTTTGCCTGGGAAGGAGGTTTGTTGCTGCTTTGGGGAAGGGGTTTGTTGCTGCCGGACGTGATCTGCTTGGGGAAGGGGTTTGTGTCCTGCCTGCTGTGGGGAGGGTGGGGCCAGGGGTGTCTCTGCTGCGGAGCGTGCTTGCTGCCGAGGAAGGGGTTTGTGCTGCTGCTTTGGGAAGGGTTTTGCTGCTCTCGCTTTGGGGAGGTGAGGTTGTGCCGCTTTGTGGGAAGGGGTTTTGGGCTGTGGAGGTCTCGTCCCTCTGGGGAACGGGTTTGTGCTGGCCGCTTTGGGAAGGGTTTGTGCTGCTTAGGGGAAAAGGGTTTGCTGGCCGCTCTGCGGGAAGGGGTTGTGGGTGCCGCTCATGGGAAGCGGGTTTGATGCTGCTGGAAGGCGTTTGGCCGCTTTGGGAAGGGGTTTGTGCTGCTCTGCTTTGGGAAAGGGGTTTGTTGCCTCTGTGGGGAAGGGGTTTGTGGCCCTTTGGGGAAGGGTTTGTGGCTGCTTTGGGGAAGCGGGTTTGTGCTGCTTTTGGGGGAAGGGGTTTTGTCTGCTTTGAGGGAAGGGGTTTGGGTGCCCGCTTTGGGGAAAGATGTTTGGCCGCTTTGGACAGGGGTTTTGTGCCGCTTGAAAGAGAACGGGTTTGTGCCGACTCTGGGGAAAGGGGGTTTGGTGCCGCTTTGGGGAAGGGGTTTGTGCCGCTTTTGGGGAAGGGGTTTGTGCCGCTCCCGGAATCAGAGGTGGGGAAGGGGTTTGGTGGACGCGTAGTATGGGGAAGGGGGTTTTGTGGTCCCGCGCTGTTGACAGGGGTTTAGTTGGCCGCTTTGGGGGAGGGTTTGTTGCCGCTTTGGGGAAGGGGTTTTGTGCCGATTTGGGAAGGGTTGTGCTGGGCTTTTGGGGAGGGGGTTTTGTGCTGCTCCTTTGTTTGGGGAAGGGGTTTGTGCCGCTTTGGGAAGGGGTTTGGTGGCTGCTCTGGGGAGGGGTTTATGCCGCTCGGGAAAGGGTTTTGTGCTGCTTTTGGGAAGGGTTTGTGCGCTATTGTTGGTAGTCGAAGGGCAACTCCACAGCATTTTCTGGGGAAGGGGTGTTGCCGCTCTTGTTCTTTCTGGGAATGGGGTTTTTGTGCCCGCACCTTTTTGGGGAAGGGGTTTGGTGCCGCTTCGCCGTACTGGGAAGGGGTTTGTTGCTGCTCTGGGGAAGGGGTTTGTTCTGCTTCTGTTTTGGAAAGGGGTTTTGTGCTGGCTTTGGGGAAGCTGGTTTTGTGCGCTCATAGACAACATGGCTAAAACCAGGTGAAGTTGGGGAAGGGGTTTGGCCGTGCTGCGTATGGATTCATGGGGGAAGGGGTTTTGCTGGCATCCTGCTGGAAGCAGAGTCTTGTGACAGAGGCCTCTGGGGAAGGGGGTGTTGGATGCCTGGCAGGCTTACCTGTAACTAGGGTCGGTCCCGTGGGGGGAAGGGTTTTGGTGCCGGTTTTACTGTGCGGAGGAGGTTGGGGAAATGGGGGGGGTGTAGGCTGCTCCACCTGGGGAGGGGTTATAGGTTGACTCTGGCTAGGGCAGGGGGGAAGGGGATTTTGTGATACCGCTAGAGGTTACTGTATTAGGTTTGGTGGATAGGTGTGGTTTTGTGATCCGCGTTTTGGGGAAGGCGCTTCGTTGTGCTGCTATTGGGGAATTAAAGTTCGCGGTTTTGGTCCGCTTTGGGGAGGGTTTTGGTGTCTTGTCATCCTCTCGCGCCGATAAGTGGGTTGTGTCAGGGCCTGGGAAGAGGGTTATGTCCGAGAGTGGTAGGAGCTAGGGCGCACGTTTGTTTGCTCAAGACTGCTGGGCAAGGGGTTTGTTCCGCTCTGGGGAAGGGTTGTCTTTGAATTTGTGCTGCTTGGGAGGTCTTTGCCCCTTTGGGAAAGGGGTTTTGTGCTGCTTGAAGGGTTTGCTCTTGACGGGAAGGGGTTTGTGCTTGCTTGAGGGTGCTGTCTGCTAGGGGGAAGGGGTTTGTGCTGCTCTGTGCGGGCGTTGTCTGTCTGTGGGGAAAGGGGTTTGGCGCTCTGGGAGGCTGCCTGCAGGGGAAAGGGGTTTGGTGCTTGGCTTGGAGGGTTAATCATGCCGCTTGTGGCGAAGGGGTTTGTGCCGCTGTGGGGAAAGGGGTTGTTTGTGCCACTATCTGGAAAGTTTTTGTTCTGGGGAAAGGGGTTTGTGTCATAGGGTAGGGTTTCAAGGCTCCACTCCGGGAGGTTGTTGCGTACTGGGAAGGGTTTGTGTGATCTGGGTGAAGGTTTGTGTGTGCCGTTCTTGGGATAGGGGTTTTGTTGTGACTCTGCTCCTCTGGGGTGAAGGGGTGTTCTGGCCAGCTGTGGGAATGTGGTTTGTGTTCCGCTCTGGGGAAGGGGTTTGTGCTCTTCGTGGGAAAGGGTTGTTTGTGCTTGCTCATGGGAAGGGGTTTGTGCGTGCGCTTTTGGGGGAAGGAAACAACATGAGAATCGCTCACTGCTTATGGTTCCTGCTACCGGCTGGCAGGGGGCACATTCACACCTCAGCCCAGCCAGCAGCTTCCACCCTGACCAGCACCACACGCAAATGGTTTTTAAAAAAAAACCAACCCACATGAACATTTATTTTTATTCTTCCCTCGCAAGGCAAAATATCATGTTTCTTTCAGTCTTTCATTGGCTTCTCTTCTTGAAACGACTCAACGTCTTTATTTCTGACATTCTGCCTATAGAAAAATAGTATTTTTTAAAGGGCACATTTAAAAAGATAGGAAAACGAAGCTTGAATAACTTAAATCAGCATACAAATTACACAGAATAAAAGTTGTGTTTTCATTGTCTTAACTGTACAGTTTATTTTTGTACAGATCTCATTATGTTATACATCTAAGGACTTATTATATTGTTAGAATAGCCTGAGGTGTGATGCTATATACATTTACCCCAGTGTTATCCATTCAG
>NDFG01000408.1:361430-449286 GCA_002167245.1 Sporophila hypoxantha | reverse complement strand
GCTCTGGGGAAGGGGTTTGTGCCGCTTTGGGAAGGGGTTTGTGCCGCTTTGGGGAAGGGTTTGTGCTGCTTTGGGGAAGGGGTTTGTGCCGCTTTGGGGAAGGGTTTGTGCTGCTTTGGGGAAGGGTTTGTGCCGCTCTGGGAAGGAGTTTGTCCCGCTCTGGGGAAGGGGTTTGTGCCGCTCTGGGGAAGGGGTTTGTGCCGCTCTGGGGAAGGGGTTTGTGCCGCTCTGGGGAAGGGGTTTGTGCTGCTCTGGGGAAGGGGTTTGTGCTGCTCTGTTTTGGGGAAGGGGTTTGTCCCGCTCTGGGGAAGGGGTTTGTGCTGCTGTGGGAAGGGGTTTGTGCCGCTCTGGGGAAGGGGTTTGTGCCGCTTTGGGAAGGGGTTTGTGCTGCTCTGGGGAAGGGGTTTGTCCCGCTCTGGGAAGGGGTTTGTGCTGCTCTGGGGAAGGGGTTTGTGCCGCTTTGGGAAGGGGTTTGTGCCGCTCTGGGGAAGGGGTTTGTGCTGCTTTGGGGAAGGGGTTTGTGCTGCTCTGGGAAGGGGTTTGTGCTGCTCTGGGGAAGGAAACACATGAGAAATCCTCACTGCTGGTTCCTGCTCACCTGGCAGGGGCACATCACCCTCAGCCCAGCCAGCAGCTCACCCTGACCAGCACCAACACCAAATGGTTTAAAAAAAAACCAACCACATGAACATTATTTTTATTTCTCCAGCAAAATCTGTTTCTTTCAGTCTTTCATTTGCTTCTCTTCTGAAGACTCAAGTCTTTATTTCTGACATCTGCCTATAGAAAATAAGTATTTTTTAAAGGGCACATTAAAAGATGAAAACTGAAGCTTGAATAACTTAATCAGCATACAAATTACACAGATATAAAAGTTGTGTTTCATTGTCTTAACTTACAGTTTATTTTGTACAGAATTCATTATGTTATACATCTAAGACTTATTATATTGTATAAATAGCTGGGGTGTGATGTATATACATTTCCAGTGTTATCATTCAGCAGTTAATGTATGCATTTCACAATACACTCTCGTGTATTTCAATGTAGTGCACATGATTTATATCCATAGGAGAGCACATCTGCTAGGAAAAATCTGCATTTCCTTGGTGGGGTTTTCACCCCACCTCGCAAGACAAGGGTTTCTCCGTTCTCTGATGGACTCTTGGCACTGTCTATGGCTGTAAGGMCTGCTTGTACATTCCCCAGGATGAGTTAAGGACCAGCAGCTCCAAACGTGAACGTGGGGGGGTTGGACAGGGGGAGGAGAGTGGGGCAGGGTCCCTAAGGGGTGACTGGGGTGGGGAAGGGGCACAGGGAGCCCCAAGAACAGGACAGGGTCCCTATAGGGGTGGGGAAGGGGCACAGGGAGCCCCAAGAGTGGGACAGGGTCCCTATAGGGGTCCCTAAGGATGGGGAAGGAGCACAGGGAGCCCCAAGAGTGGGGCAGGGTCCCTAAGGGGTGACTGGGGTGGGGAAGGGGCACAGGGAGCCCCAGCTGAGCACTGTGGGGTGAAGGGAACAAAAGGTTCTGCCCATGGGAACTGGCAGCTCTCCCTTCCCTGTCCTGTGCCCACCCAGGCTCTGCTGCCCCTGCTGCCCCGGCAGGGCTGGGGGCTGCCACCAGCTTTGTTTGACAGTTTGCAGCTCCCCGTGTGCCATTAACCCCTCTGTGCCCACAGGGCTGCTCTGCACGTCCCATTAACCCCTCTGTCAGCTTTGTTTGACAGTTTGCAGCTCCCCGTGTGCCATTAACCCCTCTGTGCCCACAGGGCTGCTCTGCACGTCCCATTAACCCCTCTGTGCCCACAGGGCTGCRCTGGGCTCTCCTGTGGGATGRTCTCACACACCCTGAGGGCAGCAGAGCCCCCAGAGCCCTCTGTGCACAGCCAGCAGTCAGAGATGCTGTTGGTTTGGTATTGAATCACAGGTATTGCTTCCCTAGGCACCTACTGAAGCAGCATTCTAAATAATCTGCTCCTGTTTGCAGACAATTCTACTTTCCTGCACACATACTTACATACATACATTTTGTGCCTTTTGATCACTTGGCTACCATTGCTTTGTTCTCTCAAAAGCAGAGACTCTTTCATCAATGTGTAAATGCTGTTCAGTTAACAGCAAAGTGGAATATTATATATTCCATGAATAAAATATTGTATTTAACAGCAATACTGAAAAATATTTAGGTGAGTGGGAAAATCAGGGGGGAGGAGGTGTTTAAAATAATTTAAAATTGAATTTCCTTAAATTTATAGAGTATGCCATAATTTTGAAATTAKAATTTGAGATACTTAATTTAAAAGGAACTGATCAACTCAGAACTGTTTTGCATCAGATACATTCATATTAAATAGATTTTCCTTTCATCTTACGAGAAGTAGCATAAAGGCTCAAACCAGGATAAAATACCTCCACTTCATTGGTGTTATCCCAGTTTTGCTGAAAATAGAGAGTTCTCTCTTCCCACTTCTTTTCTCTTTTTTTGTATTGCTTTTTTTCCACGGTTGTATTGCCATTTTCCATGTAAGAGCTTTCATGTGATGACATGTGATGGAAAAGAAAAAGAAAATTTATGAACCTGCAGACCTTTCTTTTTTCCCCTATTGCAAGATTTGAGGATTGGGTTCTTTTTGTGGACAGCCTGTCCAGTTCGCAATTGTTTAACTGGGTCCCAGTTCCATTGTTTTTAACTGTTCCCAGTTCCACTGTTTTAACTGGTCCCCCAGTTTTCCACTGCGTAACTGGGTTCCCCAGTTTCCACTGTTTAACTGTTCCAGTTCCCATTGTTTAACTGTTCCCAGTTCCCACCGTGTAACTGGGTCCCAGTTCCCACCTGTTTACACTGTTCCCAGTTCCCATTCGATTTAATCTGTTCCCCAGTTTCGCACTGGTGTAACTGGGTCCCAGTTGCACTGTTTAACTGTTCCCAGTAGCAGCTGTGCTCCTCCTGGTGGGCAAGGAATTGTCATTTGGCCTTGGGCAGAGGAGGACACCCACCCTCCGTGGCTCTAAAACCAGCCCAAATTTCAGCCCTGAAGCCACCCACAACCCTCCTGAGGAGCTCCATGGCCAACGCTGGACCTGGCCCTCAGTGGCACATGGGGACACAGCCCCAGGCCCCTGTGAGCTCTCTGCCCAGTGGGTTTGGGATCAGCCAGACCCAGGAGCAGCCAGGAAAAGTGTGGAAAGGCCAGAGGTGTACCCTGGTGGCCTCTTGGCCGCGTCCCTGAGTGCCCAAGGCATGAGGGACAGCCAGGGACACAGGGACACCCCATGTGCCAGCAGCGAGCCCTCTGAACTTTGGATTCCTCCAAGGGACGTTATCTCGGGCAGCTGAGGGAACCACTGACCTCTGTTACCAATGTGTGAGGGCAGGGGAACGCAGCCCAGGAACCTGCCATGCCCTGGGGACACGAGAGTGGACACGAGCAGGGAGCCTCAGCAGCGCTGGAGAACCCAAAGCAGGGCTGGAAGGAAACGGTTTCCCATAAAGAAATGGAACCCAAAACAGGGCTGGAAGGAAAGGTTTCCATGAGGAGATGGAAGCCAAAGCAGGGCTGGAAGGAAGGTTTCATAAGAATGGACGCCCAAAACAGGGCTGGAAGAAAGGTTTTTCCATGAGGAGAATGGAACCCGAGCAGGAGTGGAGGAAAGGTTTTTCCATGAGAAATGGAACCCTCAGTGGGGTATGGAAGAAAAGTTTACCATGAGGAAATGAACCTCGAGGTAAAAGTCAGGAAAGACAAACGTGGAAGAAAAGGTTTTGTCCATGAGAAATGGAACCTCAGGTGGGTTATGGAAGGAAAAGGTTTTCATGAGAAATGGAACAAAACAGGGCTGGGAAGGAAAGGTTTCCCATGAGGAAATGGAACCCAAAACAGGGTGGAAGGAAAGGTTTCCATGAGGAGATGGAGCGCTCATCAGGGCTGGAAGGAAAAGTTTCATGAGGAAACCCTTCCAGGAACTGAAGGAAAGGTTTTCCATAAGGAAATGGAACCCAAAGCAGGAGTGGAAGGAAATGGTTCATTGAGGAAATGGAACCTCAGTGGGAGTGGAAGAAAAGGCTTCCGTGAGGAAATAGAGCCCAAAGCAGGAGTGGAAGGAAATATTTCCATAAGAAAATGGAACCTAAAGCAGAAGTTGAAGGAAAGGTTTCCATGAGGAGATGCAGCCTCAGTGGGAATGGAAGGGAAGGTTTCCATGAGGAGACACAGCCTCAGTGGGAATGGAAGGAAAGGTTTCCATGAGGAAATGCAGCCTCAGAGGGAATGGAAGGAAAGGTTTCCATGGGGAAATGCAGCCTCAGGGGGAGTGGAAGGAAATATTTCCATGAGGAAACAGCTCTCTCTGAGGCCACGGCCTCACTGGCTCACTGAGGCTTTGCTCTTTGGGCTCTTTGCCCTCTGCACCTGCCAGCAGAGCTTGGTTCCTCTGATTTCAAGACTKAATCAATTTGTGGTCAGTTTGGGTCAGTATTTTGTGCAAACAATAGTAAATAGGGGATTTTTTTGTTCTGCTCTCTGCTTGGGCCAAATAATGCATTGGAAAGAGAAGTTAGATTCTAAAAAGGGTTTTTTTATGTTGTTAGTGGTAAGGATCATTGTAGGAATTCATCTTTCCTTATTTCCTGGATCATTGAAAGGGGAGAGAACATTTGTTAAACAACCCAAGACTTCATCTGACGCACAAGTGCTGCATCCCTTATGAAACAGAAGCATATCTGTGCTCTATTATTTTCTCTCCTCAAAATTAGATTATAACAGATGCCATCTCCTCCCTGTGCAGTTCAGTGCCAGCAAAAGCAAGTCTCTAATCACTTATATAAGCCTGGTGTCCTCACTTCTGGTCTCAATGTTAAAATTCCTGTATTTTGCAGCAGTTACATTAAATATGTTCCCAGTTGTGGTTAGGACCCAAATGCAGAATTTCCCACAATTTTCTGGTTTATATATAAATTCAAATCTTGCTTTGATCTGCCTAAAGGATGGGAACTCCAGTATGTAAGGCAGTTGTAATTTGGCTCTTGTGGTTATTGCACAGGATCCATCACAAGAATGTGATTTATTGGGGGGGTTTAAGTATTCTGTAGATCCAGGTTTTTCCTAACTGTAATTTTCAGCTTATCTCAGCCATCCTTCAGTAAAAAAATAGATGTGATGCATATGAAATGGCAGCTTTGTTTTCCTTGATAAAATTGGATAGTCCCTTGMGTGGCTGCAGTCCCAATGTGCCTTTTCTTCCCTTTTTAATGAAAATGGTACAAAGTTTTTCTCTTTAATGGCTTCATGGCCAGGGATGTTTAGACAAGGCTGTTGAGCATGAACTTCTCTGGCCTGCTGAACTCTACCCCCAGTGGATTCATTAGCACAGAGTAACAGTGACTCCAGGCTTTGCTTATTTCCTAGGAAATTTTCCTTCCCACTTTATGCATTCCAATGCCACGTTTGACTTTGCCACTCAGATAATAACAGGTATTGTCAGCCAAGCTACTGTTTCAGCAAAGCATTTCCCTTTGAAGWATGTGCTGGGGTTTTTTTACAGGTTATTTTTTCGTATTAGCAATGACAAAAGTGAACCCAGGGCTACTCCTTYATTTTTATTTTCCAGGGTTTATTATTATATTTACAGTTCCCTGTAAGAAGACACAACCCTTTCCCAGTAAGAGTTCTAATTCCTTTCTATGTTTCAAATACTAACGACCCATATGGAAAGGAGGAAGATAATCAGTGATGAAGGAGGTATCTCTGGGGGCTGAAGCAGATGAATAAAAAACTCAAATCATTATAAATATTACTGTACTACACTTTGGTACAACCAAAAAAAAACCAAACCCCTTCAAAGAAAATATTTAATGTTCCCTAAGTCAAATAAAATTCACAAACAATATAAGAAGAAATTAACCACATGGGGTTTTTTATATCTGTAAAAAATAATAAGACTACTTGGCTGCATTGCACATAGGCAATAAAATGKGATTCATCCAATCCCTTTTTCCGTGAGCCTCCTCTCAGGCTGTGAGCAAGAAATGTCCACTGTGCTTTACAAAGGACGACGACTAGAAAAAATCAARGCAAACAAACATCCCTTTCTTTTCTGATTGACCATTTCTCATGAGAGATGACCACAAATGGAGTCTRCTCTGAGTCTGAGCGCAGTTGGATCAGCATTTTGCTAGAACCAGGCAGTACACAGCAACAGCCATCGTGTGTGACACCTCCAACACCTACAGGGAGCTGTTTTAGGGGCACATCCTGGTTTGTGGTGAAACAGGATTAACTCAGCCAGCCTCTTGGACCTGCTCTCTGCCATCAGGTTATCATCTCAGGACCTCCAGGGTTGGGCTGTCTTGTTCCTATTGCTGACTGGACTGACTGCTCCACCATCCATAAACAGAAGGCATAAAGGTGATTACAAACATAAGAAAGTAGTTTTACATATTGTCTTGCAGTCTTTCCATATAGTCCCTAAGTTCCTTGGAATCACCAAGATTCATATCTTGGCATACCCATTTAATATTATCATCACTGTCAAATAGAATTGAGTTGGTGTAGGGGCCTCCATCCTCTGGCAGTATTGTTGTATATGAAGTGAACTTTACTCGCTTCTGCTTTGGCCCAGAAGGATTTATAGGTTCACTTTTAACTTCTTTTTCACAAAGGTACTCAGAAGATCTGAGGATATGATTATGAAGAGTCTTCTGAGAACTCCCATTAAGGAGAAAGTTGCTTTCTTCAAACTGCATCCCTCTGTCAATCATGGTAGTGCACTCCTCRGATGGGAGTGAAATGTCCACTGGGTTTTCCAGGAGCTCCACCTCATTTCCAAGCCAGACCCAGTCATGGGAATGGGGGATGTTGCCTTGCTCACTCACAGCAAACCTTTTGTGCCTGTACTTCCAAGCAAATGCCACGCAGTTAATCAGAAACACCAAGATTGCCAAGCAGAAAACACAGAGCAGAGCGTACATGCCAATCTCCAGGTCTGTCAATCCTCTGGAAGTCAATGAGAGATCACTGGGATTGTTTTCTCCTGGTATTTCTACCTGGGCAGGGAAACCTGTGAAGGCAGTGGGGTTGTTTTGAAGCTGGCCATCCTCCAGGGACTCCTGATCAATGGGAGAGATGAAAGTTGTGCTTTTGTTTGCATTGTCCTCAGGGCCGGACACGTCCTCGTGGTTTTTGGACCAGTCTTGTGCTGTCCTCTCTTGTTCTGCAGCTTTCTCTATGGCATTGCTTGRGTGGCTTTTAAAATCTTTCTCCACATCCTCGATGTCATTGGTGCTCCCTTTCTGGTCCAAATCCTTCTGACCAAACTTCACTTTGACGTTTCCTTTCCCCACGGCCAGAACGCTCTTGCGCTTGGTCTTCTGGCAGGGCTCGCTGATCACCATCTCAATTTTGATCAGGGGCCCCTGCCCGTCCCCTTCTGCCACCACCACAGGCCAGAGGGACTGCAGGCTCTGGTGTGAGGACACCACCATCTCATCCAGGGAGGTGATGGCCATGGAGAAGTCCTTGGAGTCGTAGATGTCCAAGGGCGTCACCGCCCCGTCGCTGAACAGAACCCAGGCACTCACCACAGCCTCCTGGTGGGGAGAGGATGAGGGGGAAACAGGTGAGAGAGAGAGAGCACAAATCAGACACTTTGCTGTTAAAGTCTGAAAAAGAATACAGAGTTTACTTTGGGGTTTCTTTTTGGTTTGCTTTTTTAAAGCAAATGGAAATGTCTACTCTGCTTCTCATTTTCTTGCAGGCTTGTGTTCTCTAGACCACTGAGGCATTTACCTCACCTTCAGGAACTATCAAAGAKACACTCATGTAGATTTAATAAAAGTGCTGGAAAAAAACAACTGACAATTCTTTTTTCTCAGTCTGAAGAGAGAAGCCTCTTTTGAATGCCAGAGCCTTATGATGAAAACAATCATATTTCCAACACCACGCTCAATTAGGTTTGTAAAGGACCCATAATGGGGAATTTCTCTAAGGCTGCAGTTCCAGGGCCTCATGGAATGCAATGAGCAGGGCTGGAATGTGTTGGGCCAGCGAGCCCATCCAGCCCATGGAACAAACTGGGAGGAGAACACATCTCAGTGCAGWACTTTACATTTTCTGTCATGCTTTCAAATATGCAGGACTTGCAATATGCAAAAGGGATTGTGGTCTTTCCTGGGAACTGTAGAAACACTCATAAAAAACACCATTTTTATGTTTTGACCAAACCAATTTGTCTTCTTGCTGTGAATTGCTAGTGCAAAAAATATAGTTCCACTTTCTGCACTGATGTAGAACCTCAGCTCTATGGAATCTATTAAAAACCACATACAGAATTTGCTCTGTGGTCTCATTAAAAGCTATTTAATTCCTCAGATTATATGGTTCAAAGTAAGCACAAACTCATCAGTTTTCAGCAATGCAGGTCATGAAAACTTCTGTACCTACAGCCAGAGGTCGTTTTGGCTGAGCTGACTTTGTGAGACAATTAAGGACTGGRATTCCCAGCCCTGCTTGCACAGCTGGGCTGCATTTCCCCACAGAAAAGGAGATTTTTGTGGCACATCCATGTTTGTTTGGCACTGTGCATCCCTTTCCCTGTGCTGTGAGCTCCCCAGAGCAGCTCTGGAGAGTGCAGGGGTCACTGTGCAGGGGTCAGGAACATGAACAGCCTTTACTACAAGAAGTGACTGCTTTTCACAGCCATATCTTCATTATATCTGCTGCCTAAAATTTACAGCAAATTCCTGTGCCAGAGCAGAGGGAGCACTAGATGAATTGGGTGCATTTTTTGGGGCATACCTGTTTGGGAGTGCGCAGGATGTCGTGGGCAGAGGTGGTGGCAAGGATGGCTCTCTTGTTTCCTTTGCTGCTCTGAAAGGACACAGACAGGCCTGACACCAGCTGCACCCCCAGGTCAGCAATGGTCACCCTGTCATCCAGAACTATCACTGTCTTCTCTGCCAGGATGGAATCCGAGAGAGGGGACAGGACCTGGCAGGAGAAAGGAAACGCCCTGCATGAAACAGCAATGAAGTGTTTTAAAGCCAGGCTGGCCTCTAACCAGCACACCAGATTAATCCTGGGTTTATCACGTCCATGTCTAAGCCAGAGCTGATGTTTTCCCCCAAGACATTACATTCATTTGCTGCTAAATTACTTTATCTAAAAAAATAATTTAATAAAACAACAAATCACTTCAAAATTGCAGCTTGATCTCGACAAAATATATATAATATAGAATAAATTAAATAGATTTGTTGGGGMTTTTTTTGCAAGTCATTTTTGTGGGGTCTATAAAACTCCCTGTTAATGCAGTGCAGCACAGGACAGAGTGTAAGACACTGATTAACACTGAAACTCAGTGAGGGGATAAATAAGTGCTCAAAGCCTGGCTGATGGGAACTTGGCCTGTTGCCTTTCTAGGGACACAGGACCTGAATGAAATGAAAGTGAGACTTGCAAAAGAACTTTGGAAATGCCACTGGGTGCCTGCCTGCATTTTTCAATGCCAAAACACTCCTGCCAGTTGCTCTAAGACCTTGTTTCCAGCATGCTCAGAAAGAGACTCATCTTTATCCTGGTGACAGAAACAGCTGCTTTGAGCCCAAAATAGTTGAGGTGTGATTTGTCTAATCCAACAGGAGAAACCTGCAGCACAGCTCCCTGCACTGGAGCTTCCTGCTCCTTTAGGGTCACTGGAGAGAAAGAGACATTTTAAGGGCAGAAATCCCTTGACCTCTCAATCTCATTTAATTCAGGTTGAAGGGAGCTGAGCCCTAAAATCCAGAGTGTGACCAGAACATTGCAGGTGTTTGCAGCCCCTGAGAAGAGCCCCAGTGCTTCCATTCCTTTATTTTGATTAAGGAAGGTGCATGAATTTGTACAGAGATTAGGTGTGAACATGAACACTCCAGAAGGCATCTGAAATTATTTTTGTGTCCATGGTTTGCGATCGGTTTTSTGAACATGAAAGGACTAATTTTTCAAATATGTTCAAGCATGTAAAGGTGCGTGTAGATATTTGGTACAATCTCCCAAATGAGTTATGAGTTAACTGCAAATATGAGTTATGCTCATATGGTCCCACTGAAGTGAAAAGGAGCTGGCTATGTGCCTCTTTCACCAGCCAGAGAAATTCCCCTGTGTTCCAGCCACACTAAGATGGACAAATCCCTACAAAAGCTTCACCTAAGGGCAATTTATGGAAGTGACAAATAGCCACAATGAAAACCCGCTCAAACTTCCTTTTCTGTTTAGCATGCCCATTTTTCCAGTCTGGTTTTTTTTTATTATTTTTRCCCCGAGATCAGTGAATTTTCCACCCCAGCCCCGAGCCCTGSCAGCCCAGGGTGTGTGTGAGCCTGGCCCCCTGTGGGGCTGCAGGGCTGTACCTGCACCGTGGTGATGCCTTGCTCACGCCCAGCCAGCACCCGGCCCTCCTGCAGCTGGGCCACCTTGGGCTCCTCCACCTTCATGAAATCAGCCACCAGGTCCGTGATGTCAAACTGCCACTCCGAGCCCAGCAGGTAGGTCAGGTGGCCTCCCAGCTCCGAGGACTCGGCCACAAACTGCGTCAGGACCCTCACCAGGGCGTGCTGGTACTGCAGGGTGCAGCCTTTGCCCTTCTTCTCGTCATCCTCCTCATCCTCGCTGTCCCGCGTGGGCCTGTGAACACAGCCAGCTTGCTTAGATCCCCCCAGCCCTGCAGAGCTCCAGCTGCACCTCCTCTGGGGGAGYTGGCAAAGGGAAGGTGATTCCCACAAGGCTGGAAAAGCTTAGAACCAGAAGAGCAGAGAAACTCAGAGCTAGCTGCAGCTGCAAGGTCTGAAGGCAGAAAAAGTTACAGTGGTATAACAAGCAAGGACATAAAACATTACCTTGAGTTTTAAGCTAAGATAGACCTTGAGACTGCAGAAAAATATGCTTAACAAGGTAGTAGAAGGTTTTAAACRTAATGATGAAGTATTGTGTYTTGTTAACAGAAAGCAGACAAGCCAGCACTGTGTGCAGCAGGTGTAGGTGTGCCTTTAGTGACTGGCTGGAACAGCTGTCTGTAACTTTAGCAATATGCTATTAGCTAAGAAGTTTTCAAAATGCTCTGTCACAAAAAAATCTTTAGCTGCTGTTAACAAAACATTTGGGCTCCCCCTCAGGGCAGGGTTACTCAGATTAACACCTGCAGCATTGGACACACTTCTTTCCACATTTTCTGTCCCCCTTTCAAAATAGAACCTGTGAAATAAAACTGCTTTCCCTGGAGCTCAGAGAAGGAATCACAGTGATTTGTACATGATAGCTCTGCTGTCACACCTCACAGACTTTTTGTCTGCTTGAAGACCTAGTTTACCTCCAATATTTAATTTTTTTTCCTCTTGTTCATTGCCTGGCACAAACACATGGATCCTCTTATCTCTTCCAAGTCAGGTATTAAGCAGTGGGTGGTCACACTTTTACTCATTATGCCCCCATGCTGTGGATTCATTGCTCAGAAATAATTTCCCTCCCTCCTGTATTTATTGAGCCTGAAGCCACCTCTATATCAAGGGTGGGAAATACAGGATAAGTCTCTCATTTTTCAAACTATTGCAGGAGGTAGTTTTGTGGTGACTGTGTCCCTTTATCTCCTCCTTTGAAATAGCAGCTATGAAAAACTATTATAAAACAGAATTGCTTTTGTTATAAATTGTTTTATGACAAAGCTGGCAGCCAGTAAGCTGAAAACATATCTAAGAAAAACCCTTGTGCTCTTCAAAATGACTGAAAGTCCCAGTGTTACAGAACCTAATCCACTGGAAATACATTTTCAATGCATCACTTGTTAGCTGAATATTTATATTCAGCCTCAAGTAAATGGTCTGTTGTGCCTTTTGGTTTTGTGTGTGTAAAACAAGTGTCCATCATTACTTGCTGAGTGAAACATCATTAAATAACAGTGGAATTGTTAGGGGGAAGGCTACAAAAAAGGATTTATATTTCCCAAAGAAATTAGTCTTACACAGTTTGACTAGCTGGGCATTTCAGAGAAACTTTCAGTTGTTCTCTCCTTGCCAGCCTTGGTGTCAGTCTGAAGCCAGCTCACAGTTGGCAGAACAGGCACAAAGAAAGTTCTAGAAGGYGAATGTTCATTGAGCTTCTGTGGTCCATATCCATCCATGCTGTAAATGAATTCATGAACTCCTTAATGTTCCCACTTTCAATTTATTCCTGTGTTCTGACCCTCTCCAGCTCAGCCAAGCCATAACCCAGCTCTGAACAATCTCAGACTTTGGCAGGACCAAGCTCAGCTCTGAGATTTTGGACTTTGACCCTCTCTTAATAATACAGGCAGTACCATTAGTGCCTGTGCAGAACTGCAGAACAATGTGCAAAAGCTGTTCAGGTAAGGAGCACTTGTGGGATTTGGGGCAAAAGAGCACAGAACTGATGGGAACCAGCCTTGTTATGGGAAGGGAGACCCAGAGGCAGCGTGGTGTGCTTGGCAGGAGATGTTCACATATTCAACACCCACCCCAGCATCATGTACACAACTCCCTTCCTGCTCCTGTTTGTCCCTGCCCAGGGCAGGGGTTGGAACAAGATAATCTGCAAGGTTTCCTTCAACCCAAACAATTCTGTGAGTCAATGTTTTATTCAGATCCAATGGGTTGCTGTTATCTTTATTTATGTGCTTGTTTATTTCTACTTTCACTGTTTAAAACTTTGCACTGCTGGATTGTCCAAGAGGAAATCTATTCCAAACAACTGGAGGGAATTCTTTTCCAGCCCCAGCTGATAAATATGAGCTGTGGAATGACCAGAGGGGAGGACTGCTGCTCAGGGGCACAGAGGGAGCACTCCTGTCCTTATTTCCAGGACTGGCACCGTGTGGGCAGCCACTATTTACCACAACAAAGCGATGATTCAAATCCAGCCCATTCCTTGGGGTATCTTAAATGCAAAGGCTCCATTTCAGCACAAAAACATTCAGAGATGCTGATATACTTCTCCTCAGAAACATGTTTTSTGTGGCAGACAAATGTGGAGCAGCAGAAAAGCCTCTCCAAAGCCTGGGATGAGCAAGGCACGTTCTCTGTCAGTGCAGAGGAGAGGGAGGTGTCTGAATTTTCAGTACAAGCTTTGCAAGTCTGCTTTGCCAGGTCTCAACTCKAGTTCTTTCTGGTTTTGTTTTATTTTTTAACAAAGGATATAATTTTTTCCACTTTAAAACCACAAAYTCAAGATTTAGGCATCAGTCAGTGTTTGAGATCCAGTGAATTGCACAGTTRCCTTTAAACTCCTCATTAAAGTGTTTTCAGTAAGCTTAAAATCCTTCATTAAGCAGGAAGCTCATTTTCTGCTCAAGACAAGTCCTGGTGAATATAAGCTACTGCTGCATATTGTGCTTTTTTCCCCTTGGTCATCTCTGAAAATCTCTCCGAGTCCTCCCTTACCCTATTTCTTGCTGCTTGGCAAACTTGCTTGGAAGGTTTTGTGCTTTTCTGGAGCGAGCCAAGGTTGCCAGAATTACATTTAATTTACATTTCACAGAGAGAAGGGCTCTGCCAGGGAGCTGAGTTAAAGCAGCAGCCTGTTCCAAGGGTGCCTGCAAGCACTGATCTAATCAGTGATCTGTCAGCTCCACATTACAGACCTTGTCTCTGAGCAGTTGAAGTGTGTCTCTTTTAATCTGCACCCCTCTCCAACCAGGCATCACATTCTTGGGCCAGATGCTAATTTMCTGTTWAAAAAAAAKCCCAACCCTAAAGAAATCAGTTTTGCTGGGTTTGGATTTGAAATACTCATTACAAAGAGTRGTATATTTAAAAAACATTTCCAACACCCCTAATTGAAAAAGAAATCTCTCTCAGATACAAATTACAAACCACTAGAAGCTGATTTAGTGGAAGCCACAGAAATAAGCTGCACATAACTCCACTCACAGTTCAAGAAGAAATGTAATTTGGTACTTTCACAGATCTAGAAAATACAGCCTACCTATTAACAAAAATCTCRAAGGCCTTATCTCCAAAGGACATTAAAGTCAATTAACCAAAGGAGCAAATTTACAGCGTGTTSCAGCTTTGTGCAGATGCTGTTACCCACCAATGGAGTGGTTTGAATCCAGTGTRTCTTAATTTCACAGCTTTCCTTCTGAGGGGCAGCACTCCCTGAGGGTTGAACTAAAGCAGTTTCTTTTCTCCTGCTTTTAACCCAGGCCAGCTTTCCTGCTTTTGTCTCCAGAATTGGACAGGACCAAAGCAGAGCTCAATAAACCCTGCCTGAAGTGAAGCCCGTGCTGGTGGTGTTGGGAGCCTCCTGAAAACAATGTCCTATCCCAGCTGCAAATATTTACTGAAATTAAATTTCCAGCTTGTTCTGTGAGACTTTAGCCATGCAATTCCTATTAATGCAAGCTGAAGCCACTCATGCCATGTAAATATGTGTGCACAGAGCTGGTGCAGGAACCTCGAGAAGYAGGTAATTATTTTGCAGATGCATGAGGAATAGAAATAAATGTTCTTGTTAGACTAGCAGAGTCTGCCTGGACCTCTTCTACACTCTAATATTTGACTTTAATTTAAATATACACCTGCTGTTTGCTGAGGCTGGGGGTTTGTGCAGCCTGGGCTGGCTCAGGCACCACTTTCCCTGCACCACTCAGGAGCTGATGGTGGAGCTGAATTTCACCTGCCCAGGGAGGCTCCTRCTGTCTGCAGCAGCACTCACCAGAGATCAAGTTCTCCTCCTGATAATATTAAAGATTTGCCACATATGTGCAGGCTGATCTGGTAAATTGTATTGCTGCTCTGACACAGGGGAGAGGAACTGGGGTTTTTTCCAGTTTTTGGCATAAAGCAGCCTGTCTTTTCCTTTCTGCTCTCTGACAAGCTCCTGCTCCTGCAGCAGTTCAGCTAAAAACCAACACAGTTCAGACTGTGCAGGGGGCATTTGTAAATCTTTTGTAAAGACCCTGCTTTCTTCATGGCTTTGTGGAAATCATTCAAGGAGTCAGAGAGGCAAACATGTCTGTAATCACATGTGTTTTACAATTACAAACYTGGCAGGGTTTACAGGGAGCAGCAAGGCATTTTACTGGCTCCAGAGCCATCCCTGGGAAGAACAGATGTGATCTGGGGCACATAAACTCTCTCAGGTCTGAAGGAGAGCAGCTGTATCAGAAGAAGAACAGCTATGCTGATGCACAAACGTTTCTTTTGCTAACAGCACCAATAAACACGTTTAAAAGATTATTGTAAACCCAGTTCTATTTRGCCATCTGGCTCAGCCAGCCACGCTGTGGGGGTGGGAACGAGGCCCTGGGGCAGCCAGAGGAGATGAAAGAAACTCTGGAGGTTGCTGAAGTGTCTCTGCACAATCCCTATAAAATATTCCATCATTTTACCTGCTGTATGTTGATGAATAACTTTATAGCAACGTTCAGTTCCTGCTGYGAACACAAGCGGTGGTGTGAGGACACCAACCCTGCAGGACAGGAACAAAGTGGAAAATTGTTTTGTTTGTGGTGAGGTGAGCTATGAAGAAGCCACACTGCAATCCTGCCACGACCAGAACAGTGACAGTTGCAGTGGATTTTTGGGCTAAGTTTAAGGCTGCCTAAGCTTGTTGCCAGGGACTTTGGAAAGAATCCTTGAGCTTCCTTCAAGGACAGATATCAAAAACCTTGTGCAAATTGCCAATATTGGCTCTCACATGAAAGTGAAATTGAAACAACACAATGCTATGGCTTCACCTGCTGGGAAATGCTTGGATTTGAGGTTTTTGCAAAGATAAAAGCACTCTGCTCACTCTCAAACCTACAGCCCCTGACTGCAGTCCAAATGTCTTGAGTGCTTCAGCTTATCACTTAAAAACTCATAAAAACTCCCCCATGTTTAGGATTTTGGGAAACACATAGGAGGTGGAGGTATAAGCAGATTAAAAAGTAAAGAGAAAAGTCATAATAATAAAAAAAGAGTCAAAATGAAAAGCCACTAAATCTCAGGTAAAAACCATCCAAATCTAAAAATAAAGGAAATGTAAAAACCTTATGTGCAAAGTAAATGTCAGCGTGAGCACAACTAATGCTGGCTCTGAACTATTGATTCAGAATAGCCCTGCAAAGTTAAAAAATCCACATGAATGGTCAATAAAAGGAGAGATCATTTGTTTCCTGATGAAACCTTTGCTGCTCACATGGGCATGGACCCTCCAGGGGGATGGACAGAGTCCACACTTTGGAAAATGCCTGCAGGACGTGGGCCAGCAGCTCCAGAGCAATCCAAGCAGCAGCAAATGCTTTGCACCAAAACTCTGCAAAGCCTGCCAGCTTGCAAGCAGAGCAGACTCTCAGACCATTCTCTTTATTTCAGCTGGCCAAATAAATCAGGAGGAGACACCAGGGGGGAAATTTCCAGCACTGCCTGTAATGGGTTTAACTTGAGAATGCCCACGACTGCTAAGCATGGCTGAATGTCTGCTCCTGCAATAAACACCAGCCTAATCCTGCAGCTGTGTGCTCAGCAAAATCCCACTGCTTTCAGCAGGACCTGTGCCTCAGGGCTGGGACAGCACAGGCAGGAGAGGGAAGTTCAGTGAAGATTTAAGCAGTCAGCTTAAATCCGTTCATTCCTCACCAGCACAGCTCTTCCTGCCTTTGTCACTGAAGCAAACACTGCAACTTCTCTTGTGCCAGATTCTCATCACCTCCTCTGTCACAGCCAGAAAAACACCCACATAATCAAGAGGTCAGTCACTGCCCTTCTCTGGAGCTCATGATCTGACCACCCTGCAAATTGTGTGCTACTCCCTTAGTTCTGTGCCCTTATGAAGGCTTGAGTAGTTCTCCTCCACTGCTGTCTGGGCTCTTCAGGCTCCTCAGTAGCTGAGATGTTCTCCTGGGCACTGGAGAGCTTTAGCTGGAGCTGCCACAGTGTTTAGCATGCCCCTTGCTGCTGCCAGCAAGGCTTTTTCACTGGGTTATAAATCTGAGCTGGTGTCACCCCTTTTCCCCACTAGTATTTTTCAATTTCACCTGAAATCCACCAACACAGCAGCGTTCCTGGAAGTTRTTCATCTTGTAAATGATGGTTATTACAGAATGGGCATTTCCAGTAGGGAATGATGGGATCAGAGCTKAAAACCCCCACTGTCTCTGCCCTCCTTTTTCCCTGTCCACTTTTTCCTGGTGGAACATGGTCTTCAGCAGAAATTGTTTCTTACTTAATTCAGAGCTGCTAAGTACTGCAGCAGCCAGGTCTGCACAGACTGAACAACCAGCCAAAGTCATGGAATCACAGAGGGTTTGGGCTGGAAGAGACCTGGGCTGGTCACCTGGTCCAAGGCAGTGACACCTGAACCCTTCCTTGGCCCTGTTATTTGTCCCAGCAGACACAACTGGGGTCTGGCAGTGCTGAATGTCTCACACACACACACACAGGGTTGTGTTACACCCACAGGAGAGGTCCAGGTCCTTTCCTCAGGAATGTGTGATCCAGTGTGCTGAGATTGTGTGGGATTGATGAATGCTCCAGGCAAAGCACTGGTTTTTAAACTGTCCAGTGTTTGAGTGAYGGCTGGGGCAGACTGCAAAGCTGATGGCAGTTTTTAAATGCTCATTTTCAAATGGCTGTGCTGTAAAAGCAGAGCCCCAGGCACACGTGAGGAGGGGGCCATGCTGAGAACATACCTTTTGTTGGAGGTGACAGGGATCCTCCAGCCCTTGATCTGGCTGAGCTCGGTGTCAGAGATCTCGATCTGCAGCGGCAGCCGCGGCACCCAGACCGTCACCTCCAGCTGCGTGGTGAAATGCTGGTAGGTGAAATTCACAATGGTGTCCACTTTGCTCTTCATCTCCTTGCCATTAACAAAGATGGAGTCACAGCTCTCAGAAACCTTAAAAAAATATAGATATAAAAAATTAGGAAATTAATAAAAGTTCCAGAGGAAGAACAGGGATGATACATGAGTGCTAAGACAACACTGCAAATGTAAGTCATGCATATTGCATTTCCAGTTCTCTAATTAGAAGCAAACAGTGATAAATGGACCCCAGGGAAAGAGTTGTGCTTTCCTCAAAGGATACTACTCAAACTACAAAAATAATTTAATGATGTTATATAACCTGTGTGAATCTTTTATATTAGGCAAATRAAACCCTTCATGAATCAAACTCCATGTGCATCAACGTTTATGTTTACAACTTGCTTAAAGAACCCGGAAAAAATGGGGCCATATGTTAGTAAGAAAAAGACTGACTCAGAACCATAAACCAGAATCTTTTCCCTTTTCCTTGAGCACTGTAATGCTGAAAGACAAAGATCCCCTTATGGCTCATGAGCAGAAGTGCAGTAGAAGCATTATTTTTTAGAACTTCTCAGTAATTGTTTTAACAAAATGTATTCATAGTTGCTTGGTGGCATTCTATGAAATCTCTGCTAAAAGGAGCGTGTGGGCTGTGTACTACAACTCATCTGTCCTCTTGGCTCCAGGGATCTTCTGGCACAAAATCAAGGTCCTGAGCACAGATCTTATTTATCTAAAACCCTGATGTAGCAATTAATTCAATSTGCATCCTGGAAGACATGGGATGGGGAAGGGGTCAGGAAYGGGWTTCTAARATARTTATAAATATGTGTYTGTGTGGTTTTAGCTATACAAACAGTATAGTTTTAGATACACAAACACCCAGCCATGTATAACATACATGTATGTTATTCATGTACAATATTCATGTTTATATACATATATAATGAGTTATATACCTGCYCACCTGCATGTGTYCATGTATTTTATCTTTATCTGGTTTGCATTCTGCCTTGAAGAGAGAGAGGAGATCATTTCCCACAGAGTCCARGGTTTCAGTGTGGTTTTAATCTTTTAAGCCCACAGCTGATGAGATGTGGCTGTGTCCCTGGAATGCACTTTGTTCTCCTGTCAGGGCTGCTCTGTGTCACCTGTCCAAGGCTCTGGCACAGAGGGATCCTGGCTGAGCCCGTGTTTCAATTCTGGTTCCCTGGAATTACTGAGATAACTCAYGTAGGCTTCAGGGGGAAATAGGCTGAGACACAGGCTGGGTTTCTTCTGCAAACCTACCTCAAATCTTTTCAGATATTAACAGGGATTTGGGGTTKTTGAGGCAAGAAAAATTAGAGAAAATCTCTGGCAGATGCTTTGTTTTGCTCAAGAAATACACAGTTTTCAGATATGCAATAAAAGATCTGTCCTTCCATATTTGCCATACTCAAGTCAGCCTCTCAGATCTTTCTCAATGTACTGAAACCACAATTGTTCTTTTACAGAGGGGCTGAGCCAGGTGATGAGGGATGGGGCAAAGGAAACACAGTCCCTCTTCTGGAGAGAATACTCCTCCACAGAAATGCTTAATGAACACAAGAATATAAAAATAATAAATCTAGATAATCTGATAAAGAACTTAAAATGGACTTCAGGCTCAGGAGTACCACAAATGAGATGGAGCATACTTGGAATCTTTTTTTCCCTCCCTCATAATGTGTCATGAGCGTCTCTGTAAAGTTTAAGCACATTAAGCAAGCCCATTAATTGAATGAGCAGTTGAGATTCTAAACCATAAAGCTTACATCGAGGGAGTTATGTGAGAATTAATACAAGACAGAAATAATTAAGAAAACTCAAAGAGGGAGGGATAAACATCAAGGCCGGATCAGGGGAATAACTAATATCTGACAAGACAGCAGCTAATTTTTCAGATT
This sequence comes from Sporophila hypoxantha, assembly GCA_002167245.1. Lineage (NCBI taxonomy): Eukaryota > Metazoa > Chordata > Aves > Passeriformes > Thraupidae > Sporophila > Sporophila hypoxantha. The sequence goes on along the minus strand of NDFG01000408.1, from coordinate 429,581 downwards.
CTCTTCTTGCTGCACCGAATGTTCTTGTCAGCAGGCAAGAAAGGTGCTAAATTAGGGAACTGAAAATGGACATTAATTGTAGCTATAAAAATATCAGTCTAGGTGTTGGAATACTGGATGCTGAGAATTTTAAACTTTCTGTGCTGAAAAGCACAGACCCACAAGAGAACACTGCATTTGACCTGAGGCCGTGGAGAAGGCTTCCAAAATTGATTGATAGCACTGGGATTGTGGGTGGGGAGTTTGATTAGAAGTTTGATTAGATTAGTTTTGATTAGAATATCACAGGGCGGAAAACTTAGAGTTTAAGGGTCTAGAATATAGCAATATATGTAGAGCAAGATGGAGGTTTTAGGGCAGAGGCTAGTCCTTCTTCTTCACCTTCGTCTCCCTTCTTCTCCATGGGTTTGGGTGGCTTTGTGTAATTGGACAGAAAAGTCCGCAGTGCAGGACACAAGGGATTAGTTATTGGGTTAAAAGTGAAAATAATTTAGGTGTCATTTCTTAATTGGATAGTTTAGCCTTAAAAGACCTTGTAGASAAAGATAGTTGGCCATTTTGTGGCTTGTTAGTAGAATGCTGTAGAACTCAGGGCTTGTGATGTAGATAAGAAATAATAAACATCTGAGTCTGAGAACGCAACACCGTCTGGAGCTCCTCAATCCTGACCTTGGCAGAGCAGACGAGAAGCCAAGAGCCAGCAGTGAGGGGTGTCCTGGTGTGGGGACACTGCTGAGGCTGGGACCTCGCTGAAGAAACAGAGGTAACTGCAGCTGTGAGCTGGAAAATCCCCAGGGAAAAAGAAAGAAGAAAAAAAGGAAGAAAAAAAGGAAGAAAAAAGGAAGAAAAAAGGACTTGGGCATCCCTGGACGCTGGTGAAACAGTTTGGAGCAGAACGTGGATGGTGGAGACCCACGAGACGGGAACCGAGGAGGAGAAACGGACAGCGAGAAGTGAGGTAGGATTTATGTTCTTCAGGGTTAATCACAGACAGATAATGGGAAACATGAGATCACAAAGAGAAGCCTTAGACCTCCTAAACTCAATGGGCAGGGAACATCCCAGGGCTATCCCAACTAAAAGATCCTGGGTGCAGGAACAGTTTCCAATGCAGATTCAGTGGCTCTTTTCGATCCCTTTCTCTGGGACTTTGTAAATCTAGGACCATACAATGCTGCTACACTTAAGAACACAGCAGCAGCAAGACTTCTTCCAGCACGCAGGACGGTCTGTGAGGTTCTAGCCTGCAGATGCCACGCACAGAAGCTGCACAAGAGGCTAATGAGATAATTAGTGCCACACAGAGCGCCTGGCCTCGGCCCGTGCGGCCCCTCAGCCCGTGCGGCCCGCAGCCCGTGCGGCGCCTCCTCAGCCCGTGCGGCCCAGAGCGGCGGGACCGGGCAGCCCCCCTCCTCCCGCTCCAGCAGCGTCGGCACAGCCGGGCAGATCGCTCCCCACGGCTCCCCCAGGGGCAGGGGACATGCCAGCCCTGCCGAGGCGCTCCCCACAGCCAAGGGACCCCCCGAACTGACGGGGAGCAGCCCGGGAGCGGGCGGGCCCGTCCCGGTGCGCGGCCACCTGGAGCCGCGACAAGCGCGCAGGGTCCGCAACCTGCGCAGGCAGCGACCGCACGGACCGCCCCGGGTACGCAAAGCGCGCAGGGTCCGCAACCTGCGCAGGCAGCGACCCCACGGACCGCCCGGCGTACGCAAAGGGCGCAGGGTACGCAACCTGCGCAGGCAGCGACCGCACAGACCGCCCGGCGTACGCAAAGGGCGCAGGGCCCGCAACCTGCGCAGGCAGCGACCGCACGGACCGCCCCGGGTACGCAAAGCCACCGCAAACAGCGCAGTACGCGCTTCCCTTCTGTCCGGAGGGAGCGGAGCGGGACCCGCGGCCCCGCCGCCGTTTTAAAAAGTAATAAACATGGCTTTGGCCTCAGGGAGTGCGCAGAGCTCYGCGGGGACGGGGCAGACGGAGGTGGCGGGAGGACAGGGGTCKCTCGGGACGGACGGATGGAGTCTCGGACCGGGGTGGCAAACACAGACCCACAGATCACAAACAACGCTTCTTTACTGCCCATAGCTGCGGCGCGGGGTGTCCCTTCCCCGCCCGCTCTCTCCCAAACCCAAGCTCGGAGCCAGCTCTGCCGAGCCCGCGGCTCCCGCAGCCATTCCGGCACGGCCCGTGGCCCCGCCTCCCGGCCTGTCAATCACTCACCACAGCGCTGTTCCGCGGGAGTCCCCCCGACACTCATTAGTGCAGCTCAGAGGCTGCGCACGAAACATGCCCTTCCCACTAATGGCGGCGCCCTGCACGCCTCCTCCGTACGGGAAAATGGCGGCGCCCTGCACTTCCGTAATTTATGCACGTACTTCCGCTGACGTCATTTCGTGAAACCAAGACGTTAAACCTCCCTCTGCAGCGCCACCTCTGGCCGAAGCTGTTATTGCACCCTCCAATTCTAATACACAGCAACAAATGCAACCAGCAATGCCTCATACACAGGGGTGTTATGGATACACATTCTAATAGTGGCTTTTCGCAAATATTAAAATGGATCTTATATGTGTCATGTTAAAATCCCTTTGTTAAAAATATATAGTTTGCATTTCTACTGTTAATTAAGCTTAGACAGTAGTGAAATAGTATCTATACTATATACTATATAATATATACTATAATATAATATATACTATATATTATATGTAATATTATATATAATAATGTATATATTATATATAATATATACTATACATATAAAATATATAAAATATATATGCTATCTATTATATATCATATTATAAATATATAATATAATATAATATAACATATAACATGATATAATATAATATAAATACCATTAGTATTATGGTATACTATATATACCATAACACATATAAGTATGTGTTATAGATACATATTACAATATGGGCTTTTCACAAACATGAAAATGGATTTTTTATGTGTGATGTTAAAGTAACTTTGCAATAAATACATGGTTTTTATTTCTAAATGGCCCCAGCCGTAATAACCTTTGCTCTATGGTCCTTGTCTCTTATTGCCGTTTAATTAACTTTTTAAATTTTCACAGGCGAGTGAACGTGTTTTTCACAAGGGGAAGGAGTGAATACAGCCTCGAAACTTGAAGAAATAACATCTTTGCAGGACACAAACCCGCAAAATACAAACAGATTTTGTCCCATTTCCTTGGATTCCAGAAGCCATCTCAAATAATAGTACAAAAGATCCATCAAGAGACATACCAAATTCTACCAACTGGGTAGAGATTAGAAGAAAAGCATTAAAGGAAGGAGATTTTGACATGGCATCAACAAAATTAAAGACAACAAAACATGGCAGACAAAATSTAAATCCCAAATGGAGACCACTGCCATGTGACTTAATTAAAGACTTGAGACGGGCAGTAAAACAGGATGGTTTATGCTCTCGCTACTTCCAGCAATTATTAAAAATCACCTTTTATTTTTACGACCTGGTACCTCATGACTGCAGATGTCTCGTCGTGCTAATTCTTACACATTTGCAGTTCCAGGAGTGGGATGAGAGATGGCGGAGGGCTCTCGCTCAGCTGAGGAACAGCTATGCAGGAGGGCCACATGCAGCCCTCACACTGGCTCAGCTGGCAGGAGATGAACCCCACGACAGACCTGAACATCAGGCAGCAGAGTTGCCTCGAGACGTGATTGCAGACATCAAAGAGGCAGCATGGAAGGCAATTCTGCAAATTGGAAATCCAGAAGGCTTTTGCACAGAAGTACAGCAAGGTCCTTCTGAGCCCTTCGCTTCATTCATCCGTCGTCTCACTCAAGCAGTGGAAAGACGAGTGGGTGATGCAGTGTGGAAGCCAAATCTGCTTCAAAGCCTCGCTTTTCACAACGCCAATGCAGAGTGCAAACATATAATTAGTGCCATGCCTGGTCGACCAACCGTGGCTGAAATGATAGAGGCGTGCAGCAAGGTGGGCACTCCTCAGCACATTGCAGAAATCCTAGCAGACGTTTGTGTAGAAAATGTCAGGAAACTCCTTCAAGAGCAGAACAAAGAATTTTCAAGAATTCTCACAAAGCTTCACCCAACTTTTCAACAAGGCAACTCCACAGAAGRGATCTCAACAGAATTCACTGGGGAATCGTGCTTCAAATACGGAAAACATGGACACAAAAAAAAGAATTGTCCGGAACCTACAAAGAATGCGGAAGTGCCAGGCCTTTGTCCAAGATGCAGGAGAGGAAAACACCGTGCGAATCAATGTTACTCCAGAACAGATGTGGATGGAAGAGCTCTGCCTCTCCCAGGAAACCCAAAGAAGAGCGCGAGACGCCATCGCGCCACGACACAAGGGATGGCGATGGCTCAGCCTGGGACCCCTCAGGGAACACAACCGTCGGGGAATGTCAATCAGACTCCATCAGCAGGACCATCTGCTGGTTCCCCTGACTCAGAATTGTTGCCCCCAGGCGCACAATGTGAATTGGCAGCTTCCAAGTTAGTGCGCTTGATGAATGAAAGTCATGCAGTGATACCCACGGGGGTCACTGGAACATCATGGAAGAGACAAGACTTTTTAATCATAGGCAAGGACAGATGCAGCATTTCAGGGCTCATTGTTTATCCATCAYTTGTTTCAGCAGATCATAACGAAGAGCTGACAATTTTGGCTCGACCTCTATGCCCTCCATTGATCATTCCAGAGAAGACTCCAATAGCCAAGGCCATTGCTTTGCCATCTCATGAAACAGAGCAGATCATGCCAGTGASGGATCAGCAGATTTCACCTGGCAATGAAGATGTGGACATTCATGCCTCGTGGSTGAAGCAAATAGGCGGTTCTCGACCTGTAATCATCTGCAACTTGACAAGTGAGGACAAAACAATTTCAATCAGGGGCATGATGGACGCCGATGTGGATGTCACAGTCATTTCCCACCTCTTCTGGCCCAGAGATTGGAACTTGAAGGCACCTTTGAGCTCCCTCTCAGGTATCAGAGGAAGTYCATTGTGCCTGGAGAGCGAGAACTCAGTTCTRGTTTTAGGGCAAGGAAGGAAGATAGCAATCATTCGTCCCTTCYTTGTGCAGAGGCCCATCACAATATGGGGAAGAGACATTTTATCACAATGGGAACAAAAATAGAAGTAGATTTTTAACAGGGGTCACTGCAGCACTCACCACCTTGAAACTGACTTGGAAGACAGACAACCCTGTCTGGGTGGACCAGTGGCCCCTGGAACAAGAGAAACTAAGTGCCCTCAAGAAATCAGTTGGAGAGCACTTGTAGAAAGGCGACATCAAGCCAACAAACAGGCCCTGCAACTCTCCAGTGTTCATGATCCACAAGACAACCTCTGATTCATGGAGACTGCTCCATGACCTCAGGAAAATTAATGAGGTCATTGAGGAGATGGGACCACTTCAACTTGGACTTCCATCTCTCCCAATGATTTGAGAGATTGGCCACTTGTGATCATCGATCTCAAGGATTGTTTCTTCAGCATCCCGCTTCATCCAAAAGATCTCCTTCTTGCTCTTCATTGACTCCATTTTCTGCAGTTTTGCTAGCACAGAGTGATTAGTTAGAAAGAACCACAATGAAGATGTTAGACAGAAAAATAATTASTTATTGGTAGAAAGGTAGAAATAAAATACATTCTAAGAGTTAATTGGACAAAATAGTTTTAAAATATCTTGAACCTGTGTGTTTTCTGACTTTTTTGGTGCCTTTCTCTTTGTAGGCTAAGTCTGGTATGTAGACAGCATGCTGAACTGTTGATAAGAGAAAAATAAACAGCCTGAAGACAGAAAAAACCAAAAGTCCCATTCATCTCTCAATCCTGGCACAGCACTTTTTAGGGGTCTCCCCATCAGGGYAACCTCWGMGMMGGGGGGKYGATTTCACATCTAGGCTTACAAATTTTGCAGATTTTATGTCTAGACAGGGACATTCAGTCATTTATATACTGACCAAAAGGTAAGTACAAAGCAGGCAATATAACTATGCTATGGTTCACCCAGTGCAGCGTTCAGAGCTCAGGATTCACTCAGGTGTATCTCCCAGAAAATAACCCAGCCTGGATAAAAAAACTTGAAGAGAGCCATTGTTGTTTCAGTTCTCTATCTGGAATTTGAGTTTGCTCTATTAAGTACAAGCATACCAGACAATTCAAAGGAAAATCCAGCTGAATCCCATGACAAGCAGGATAGACTAAAGCTCACATGAGGAAGCCTCTCTTTCACTCACACATATTTCCTTACTGCCATGTTCCTTTCACTCACCTCACTACAATTGGTGCTAAAAAGTAGACTTGGCTCATCTGAAGGAAATGAGGACTGTGTGCATGGACAGAAAATGTCCAGCACTCCTTTTTCCCTTGGGACCCACTACAGAGCCAGGACAAAGAGCTGATTCCATCCTGGAGCTGTGATTCCATGGCAGCAGCACTGTTCTCTCTCACTGCTCTGAGAGGGAATGGAGCACCCCTTGAGCCTTGGGGTCTGCACCCCCTGGCCAGGGCCCTGCAGCAATGTCCCCCTGCACTTCCTCTCCTTTCCAGTCCCCTCCAAACCTTCCAGCCACCCTCTGACTGTCAGAGGTGCTGGGGCTGCTGCTGGAAGGGGAGCTGGCCCCAGWGCTGCCTGTTCCCATCGGAGCTGCTGGGCTTTGCCAAGGGGCAGAGCTGCCTGAGCAGGTGACTTCCACACAGAATTCCTTTGAGCTGCTGCTTCTGAGGGAACAAAGAGGGAAAAGGCTCTTAAATCTCTCCTGCAAACACTACACAGTGAGAAGAATCAGCAAAAGCTTAGAATGCCACCCTCTCATGTAAAATACACGGGCAAGGCTGTTTAAAGCAGTCTGTCACCATCCATTGTCAGCTGCCTGGCAGCCCCAGAAAGGGCTGTTTGAGACAGTTTGCAGGGGAGCAGGCCAGCCACCGTGGGCTCCCATATGCAGGTCAAGAGAAAGAGAGCTGCAATTAACCTCTCAGGGCTTTGAAGCAGGTGGTTGGCTCCAATCCCCACAAGTAATTGTAAAAAAGCTCAATTTGCCCTGTACAGTCATGACAGCCTCCTCACTTTAGGCTAATCCAGACCAGAGGAAGATAGCAGTTCAGGAGGAGTAATTGGGAAACCATTTGATGTTCAGGTCACAAAGGTTTCTGCACCCTTTGGGGGAGCAGGTAAAACAGAGGGGACGTGAACTGACAGGAAAACAACAGCTGCCTGCTTGTGGCTCATCTCTGCATGCAGGGTCTGCTCCAAGCTCCTTCCTCYCCCTCAGCTTGCAGGTCATCCTGCAAGGAGCCCTCACAGGAGACAAGACAGCCACAGTCCTCTGGCTGTTTATTATTCAGGAGTTTTTTGGTCGTGCTGAAACCCTGCTGGGCACAACCATTTTCCTCCACGCTCTCTAGCATGGGAGGGGAGAGCAAGATCTGCTTCAGCAGAGACCACAGGGACATCCATCTCCTGTCTGCAGCACCTCAGGGGGCCCAGCCCACTCCTCACCCCCAAGGGCAGCCTTTTGCACCTGCAGGCAAACACTTCTCACTGATATTTACACACAGCTGTGCATGGACATGGATAATGAATTATAAAGGAGAAACTCCTACCCAAAGGAATGAATTCTAGTTAATTCAGTGCAAAGTAACACTGCCTAAGAGGATGTAAGTGTGAGACCAAGCACAGTGCAAAGCTGTCCTGTGGCACTTCTCACCTGTGAGTTTTTGACACAAACCCCAAAGGGATGGTGCTAATTTTACAACACATTTAAAGAAAACTGAGGCGGACACCATGTGTATCGGAATTTGGTCTAACACAGAGTCTTTTCAGCTGAAAAACTCAGCCATTTGGTTATCCAGTCAGGTCCCCAGWTAATTTAAATTTGAAGTTCAGACTCACCCTTGAGAAGAGGTCCTTGCTGCCAAAAGAGCCTTCACCAGTGCTTCAGAAACACTGGATTTACAAGAGGAGGTTTTTGCTTGGGGTCAKGATCTARTTGTCTTTAAAAATACCTGATGGGRGTGCAGACTGCAGAGTTGTAACCCTGATTCTTCTCATTCATTTCTCATTCCTTGCCTGCCTGTCTCCCCTAAATAGCAAGGGGCAGAAAGATGTGCCTCATGTCTTGAGACAAAACAAAATATATTCCCAAACCCTTTTTAGATAAGAAATGATGGTTTTGTTTAAATTCAGAATTGTGCCTGACAGCAATCAGTCTAATAAATGTCAGGCTTCTTGTTTTGGCTGCAGCTGTGTGTTATGTCATGACATGACAATTATCCAAGTGCTCAGGACTCATCCCCATTCGTGTGTTGAGTGATAAAATCAAAACTTTTCATAAGATTTTGTTACCATTTTAACATTAAAAACAAATTGGCACGATTGAATGACAGTTGTGCCCAAAGGTGACCAACACACTGTCCCTGTTTGATTCCAGTTCTGCCCAAGGTGACCAACACACTGTCCTGTTTGAATTCCAGTCCTGCCCAAAGGGTGACCAAACACAAACTGTCGGCCGTTGTGAATGACAAGCACACTGTCCCATTTGAATTCCAGCTTTCCCAAAGGTGACAAGCACCTCCTGTCCTGTTTTTGGATGACAAACACCATGTCCTGTTTGGATGAACAAACACCTGTCCTGTTTGGATGACAAGCACCACTGTCCTGTTTGGATGACAAACACCCAGCTCCTGTTTTTGGATGACAAACACCGCAGTCTGTTTTTTTGATGATCAGCCACCTGTCCTGTTTTTTGGATGCCAAACACCCATTCTGTTTTGGATGACAAGCACCCTGTCTGTTTTGGATGACAAGCACCCAGTCCCTGTTTGGAATTGACAAGCCACCCGTTCCTGTTCAGCTGTGTGTGGCAGTGCCAGCGCCCTGTGCCACCCTGTGCTGTTGTCACCTGCTGGGGCTCCTTGGGCTGATCCCTGAGGCTCCTGTCCCACCTGCACAGGTGGCACAGAGCAAGTGAGGCTCCCAGAGCCCCCCAGGGCCCAGCCAGGTGAGGGGCACCGTGTGCTGAGGGGGCATTGCCCTGGCACCTCTGTCTGTGCCCCTCACAAACCACCCTGGGTCCAAGCCCTGTAAAAGGTGCCCGGCCTCACAAAGGTCTCTTTCTCTCCCACAAGCAGGGATTTTTCCATGCAGATAATTCTCACCACAGCTCTGCCTCCCCCTGCCCCAGCTCATCTTGTGCACTGGGCTCTGCAGATATTGCCTGCAAACAATTTGAGGCAAATGGTAGATTAAGAATATACAGAGTAAAGGATGGCAAATGACATGATGCTGGAATTTAAACTAATAAAACAAGAGGTTTTATTCCCTTTTAATCTTCCATATGTGCAGAAGAGTCTTGGAAGTGTCATTTTTGAAACATTCTTTTCCCGTTAATTTGTTTTTATTGGCAAATCAGGTCTCCAAGTACTGTTCTCTGAAATAGCTGCTGTAGTTTCAGATAGGAGTGTTGTTTTTAGGAATCCCCTGAGATATATTCTGAGCTTTCTTTCCTACTTAGAAACGATAGCCAGAGTTTAAGCCGAGTATTCCCCATCCCATGTGCTCGATATGTGTTTGTTTTTCATCTTATCATTGAATAATAATGTTCCACAGGCACAGGACACAAACTGCCTGACTCACAGCACTCCAACAGCTACACTTACCAACAGGATTAGAAGGATTTTTCCTTCCCCACCACCAGCTTTCACTGGAGAAAAGGTAAAAAATGAGATATGTCAAGGTGAGCCTGAAGCAGTTCCAATGCTCCTCATCCTAAGTAGTCTCTAATTGCAACCTCCACCAAGAATTAAACCCCACACATGACACTGAAACAAGAGGTGTCCCTAATCTTGCTGTTTGGGGGAACTGGGATGAGGAGGGAAGTGTGTCCAGCCCCCTCAGCACTGTGGTGTCCTGTAAAGACAGGCTGGTCACATCATCTGCCAGCAGGAACAGGGCTGTGTTTGGGTTGGTTATTTGCAGATACATCTGCTCTTTTTRTAATTACCCAAAGGCTTGATCTTAAAACTGCTGAAGTCAATCCAAAGGAATCAAGTGGAGGATGATCSAGTACCAGAGTTTCACTGGTTAGCAGCCATTTCCAAAACTACACAACCAAATCCATTGGGAAGTCCAGGCCGGTTTGAAATTATCATTTTGTAATAGTCCTTCTTCCCAGTTCTATTGTTCTAAAGGAGTAAAGCAGGAGATCCAAAACTCATATCTGGACTTGGAGTGTCTCTAATGAGAGACAGAAGCACYGCCTGGCAACTGCTTGGAGRTGGAGGAGCACAGAGGCTGCCACAGACCCAGTTTAAAGCCCCCAAAATAATCCCCAGTGAGCTGCAAGAACATCACAGCCCAGCCAGGAGCACCATCCCTGTGTTTGCCAGGRAGGGCTGTCCTGAGAGCCCTTCTGGCAGGGTAAAAATGCAACCTGTGATTTACACCCAGCCTGACTTTAACAACCAGGAGGGAGCAGCAAGGGTGAGAGGAAAATCCTTCATCCAGGAAAGCACAGATCTGGAAAAGCAGATAATTTACTGGAGTGCTGTGTGTTCAGGAGACCAGGAAACCTCGAGCAAGGGGTTTGTGGAGGGGGAGCAGCAGTTSCACAGAGCTGGTGTGGACACCAAGGGAGCAGCAGTGGCACCACAGAGCTGCTGATGCCTCGTGCTGCCGTGAGGGAGCCTCTGCTCATTTTCTCTGAGGATCAGTGTTTCACACTGCTGAGGAAGAGAAGCAGGAAATTGAGGGAGGAGGGAGATGAGCCCAGGTATCACCTGTGATGATGTGAATGGGTGTTTGAAGTTTTAAGAGTGGTTTTAGCATTTAACCCCCATTGAAATGCACTGAACTAGAGGGAAGGACAGCACGGCAGACATTAACATTTGGGTTTAACAATGCAGACAATTGCTGAGCCTTAGAGAAGGTGCACTGATCCATGAATGCACGATGAGAGTTTAAAAACCTGCTGAACGGAACGGAGTGTGCACTATTCAAAAACTGTTGATCTGTGCAAAATTATCAAACAACACTTGAGCTGTGCCAGGATTGCAGTCCCAGGTGCAGAGCAGCTGCTCCCCTTCTCTCCCCAGCACGGTGCAGGGGCGTTCCTGCTGGAGAGGAGAAGTTTGGCAGGGGCACAGCTCCGGAGGGGAAGCTGGGTGTGCACTCACACTGCAGCCTGCTCTGAATTCCAGCTCAGCAGCAACCCCTGGGCACCCACAGCACMCAGCAAGGGCAGCTGCTCCAGCTTCCTCCTGATTGATTATGGAGAGGGAATACTGAGAGCAAARGGGGAGCAGCTAAAGCAGTACATGGGGGCTGCCAAAATGTTCTCTGCTTCACGAAATGAGATCCTCTACCCATCAGCTGAGATTTTAATTAACAAAAATCAAGTTGAGGAATTSTGTTGGAATGAAAAGTTCCTGTTTCTGCTCTCTCATCACCATGTGCAGACRGAGAAAGAGAGAACACCTGCATCAGGTGAGCTCCATGGCCGTGTTAAGATGCTGGTGCCTTTGGAAGAGAAGAGAAGAGAATGCCTTTGCTCATGGTACCTGGGACAGGCAGTGGTTGGTCCCCCAGGAATGTCACTCCCTGCAGGAAAACAATACCAATACCCAAAGCCAAATGCTAGAGGTGGCTGGTGGTGTGCTCAATACAAGAGCCAAATGCTAATTGATGAGTGGGGTGCTTGCCAATTACCAAAGCAAATGCTAGAATGTGGCTGTGTTGGTGCTTGCTCAATACCAAGAAACCACTATATACTAGATGTGGCTGTGGTTGGCTGCTTCTGAGCACAGCCACGGCTGCAGGGGATGGGGAACCAGAGGGGCTCTGCTGAGATGTGTGAAAGAGAGCAGGATAGCAGGGACACAGCCTGCCTCTGAAATTTGAGCCAGCCCTTGTTGAAGCAAGTGAGAGACTTTCTCCTGCTTTACTGGCCCCAGACCAGGAGTTTTCTGGGCTGTGAGGACTTCACTGTCTATTGTAACACAGCGACAGCCAACTGTGACACAAGCTTGGAACAAAGGCAGTGTGGTTCTGCAGGCTCAAACTCTCTGCTGTGTCACACTTCAAGTTGTTTGGACCAACTGCAATCATCCCTTGATGGAGCAGCAGTTCCACTGCCAGGATGCAGCAGAGCAGGTGCACTTGAAGCAAGTTCAAGCTGATTTCAGTCTCAGCTCAGTTTGTGTTTAGGGAAAGCTTCAGGAATACTTCTTTCTTCCCGTTCAATCACTACTTTRGTTGGTAATGAGAACACATGGAGCAGAGTTAGAGCAGGATCTCCTTTCTTCCCATCCACTTGTGATCAAAATCCTGTCTGTCCCATTCTTGCTCCATGAGTTTCTGTTTTTTTTTTTTTTCAGTCTTACATGCAAGCCAGCCTGGCTGCTGCTGGCCTTGTCAGCATCCTTCCAGCCAGGCTGCTCATCTCCAACAGACATCTCCATTCCCAGCACTGAGCTAAAGGATCTCTCACCAGCACCAATCCCAAGCACACGCTCTCGTCTGAGGTGGATTTGCTTAAATATTTGATCCTTCCACTTGTGCAGATAAGGCATCACCAGCACTCGTTAGTTTATGTAAACATCCACATTTTTCATATTCATCAGCTGCTATCCCAGAAGGGCTCAAGAGCTGTTTCTGTGGTGAAACCCCAGCAGATGGTACCAGCTCCTTCTTGCACCCATCTAATTGCAAACACGGAACCTGCTCTGTAAAAGCTGTTAATTAGGTGAAAATAACACATATGTTTGAGCTATAAGCTAAGGTGGGTTTTGCCCCCCTCTCTGTTTTCCCCCAACTGAATTGCTCACACAAATGGGGTTATAAACTGACAGAATAATTTGCAGATGGGCGAGAAAAGTAAGAGGGGYAAATACTCAGGCAGCATCAGATGTAACGTTCTTTGCAGAATAATGGGCTTTAAAAGTAATTTTCTGAGCACTAAGTAAACTAAATGTTCATGATTCATGGCTCTAATCCCTGTGACTGAAATTTAAGATCTAAGGCTCCATGAAATTAAAGAAAAAGAAACAATTACATGCATATTCATTCAATTTCATGTATTGCGTATCCTTCAACTTTTCAAAAATATTTTAACAGGGGGAAACAGAGGTTTCTAAAGACTCTGTTTGAGAAAACCCAGCAGATGAGCTCTAACTGCRGAAGCCAACCATCCTTCTGTGCCTGCTGGCTTCTCAACATTCCTGGAGAATGCAAATATTCCATAGGAGTGACAASACAGAGTGCACAAAGCTCAGGGCACCGAGTGAGCAGAGCCCTCGTGCAGGACAGCTCAGGTTCCCCAGCTGCAGAGGAGCTCAGGGGAGCAGAGCAGGTGCCCATCAACCCCTGAGCTGCTCCTGCAGGAACCCTCATCAGGCCTGAAGTTGAGCTTGTCAATCTCATTCCAGATTCTGCACTGATGTTAGTGTGTGACCTTGAACTCCATATAAAAGTGTCAGGGAAGTTCTCCTCACAGATTCAGCCATCAGAACAATCCTTTTCTCTCCTTCAGCCCCACAGAAACAATCCTTTTCCTCTCCTCAAGCCCACAGAACAATCCTTTTCTCTCCTCAGCCCCACAGAACAATCCTTTTTTCTCAGGCCCCAAGAACAATCCTTTTTCCTTTCCTCAGGCCCACAGAAACAATCCTTTTTCCTCTCCTCAGGGCACACTCTCAATCCTTTTCTCTCCTCAGCCCCACAGAAAACAATCCTTTTTCCAGCCCCAGAACCAAGGGACCACCGCTGCAAGCTCCAGCCCCAAAAAGTGAAAAAACAACAGAGAATGGAGAGAGGCAAAAACTAGGAGGGTGGGACTGCACAACCTGGAGCTAGGAATTGGACAATGAAACCCAATATGGAATGGACCAAAAAAACTGAATAAAAAGGTGAAAACTCATGACCATTTGTCCCCTCTTGGGTCCATGCTTGGGTGGAGCCTATCGGCCTCTTGCACTGCCCAAGGTGCCTCCTTTGAAGGCCTTTTAATAAATCCCTGCTTTAATTCATGTAACTGTGCCCAGCCTCTGTTCCAGGAGCCTCTCAAGGCAATCCCTCAAGGGAAGGAGCCCCAAGTGCTGCTCCTCCTGCCATGGCCACAGAGCAATCCTTCCCCAGGCCTTGCCATGCAAAGCCCCACGGGCAGACAGGGCTGTAAAGCCTTGGGAGCTTAACAGCATTAAGAGGAAATGTCTTAAGTCATGAATATTTGCCACACTGAATCTAAGCCTTTAATCTTCTCCCAGAACACAAGGATACCCATCATTATCCCCAAAGGATCAACAGAAAACCAGAAAAAATCCCCAGAAAGCCTCTTAGATACACAACAGCACACTTTTGTTTTGTGAAGGATGACTCTGGTCCTAGGCTTACACAGTTGCTGCATGCGACATTCAAAGTCTTCCCAGTTAGTTTTTTTAGTCTCTGAGCCAACAAATAATTCAGTAATTAGTGAAAAGGGGGACTTTAGGACAGATAACACAGCAAGAAAAGGCAGCCCTTAAAGGTGCATGTCATCTAACCAAGTGCTTCATAGAATTATTTGGAGAGATGTCAAGAGTCTTACCTAAAAAATGACTTTTCCTACTTGGTCTTCTGAGACTGGGCTATATGGGACTGCCTTGTTTCATCTAAGTCCAGGGTGGCACAGAGGGTCAGCATTAGGAGGGGCCTCCTGGCCAGGAAAGGGCTCTGGATTATTATCCAGCTCATCCAGTGTATCTCGGTTGGCACGAGGGCCTCCGGCAGCTGTGGCGAAAGGCTCGGATTCATTCAATCCCAGGGTATTCACTAATCAGGGGGCACAACGGACTAGGTCGAGGAAAAGGGCTCTGATTTCCTGGACTTGCCAGTAGTTGGTCAAGAGACTGAGATATTACAGGGAAATAGAAGCTCCTTCCAGCTGAGGAAAGTCTGTATCAAAAAGATGGAAAATCTGCTGCTCACACCAGCAGCTGCCTTTTGTGTTCTGCACCTGGAGCAAGGAGAGAGGATGAATTGTCCCTGCTGTGCAGGCAGGAGCAGAGAATGGAACACAACCAAATCCTGCAGGAACTGTTGGGGGAGAGGGCTACAGGGTGACCCCTGCTCTGCCTCTTGCCCCACTTTCACTGTTGCCAGGAAATCCAAACTCCAAACTGAGGGTGAGAAGCAGCACCATCCCAGCCTCTGCAAGCAGAATACTTAATAATTTACAAACAATATTTATTTAAATTACGTATCATTTTAATTTACAAAACGTAATTATACAGAGGTAATTTACAAATGCCTGGTGCAATAGCGATGTTTGGCTGCTGCAGTTGTACAGGTGAATAATGCACTAGAATGTTCTGGCACTGCTTGGCACTGATGCCTGGGTCCCTCCCAAAGTCCTGCAGAGTGAGGGGGCCTGACAATCTCCAAACACCTCCCACACCTCCTTTCCTCCTTGAGGGACAGGCTGGAGCTGCTGGCTGTTGGGTCCTGGACTTGATATGGCCTTGCAGGTGTCATTCCTGCACAGTGCTGGGACATGGCGCTGGCCAGGGGTGACACCTTTCCCTGCATTGGGGACATGGCCTTGCCAGGGGTGACACTTTTCCCCTGCATTGGACATGGCTTTGCCAAGGGTGACACTTTCCCTGCAGTGGGAATGGCCTGCACAGGGGTGACACCTTCCTGCCACAGGCTGGGACATGGGCCTTGCCAAGGGAGTGACACCTTTCCTTGCACAGTGCTTGGGGACATTGGCCCTTGCTAGGGTGACACCTTTCCCTGCATTGGGGAATGGCCTTGCCAGGGGTGACACCTTTCCCTGCACTTGGTGACATGGCCTTGCAGGGGTGACACCTTCCCTGCATAAGTGGGGACATGGGCCTTGCACAAGGGTGAGCCAACCTTCCGCCTGCATTGGGGACATGGCCTTGCAGGGGGTGACACCTTTCCTGCATTCTGGGGACATGGCCTTGTAGGGTGACACCTTCTGCATCTGGGAATGGCTTGGCAGGGGTGAATTCCCCTTGAATGCCCAAGTGACACTACTGCAGTGCTGGGACATGGTCTTGCAGGGGTGACACCTTCCCTGCATTGGGAGACATGGGCCTTCCAGGGGTGCACCTTTCCCTGCCCATTGACATGGGAAATGCCTTGCAGGGTGACACCTTTCCCTGCATAGTGGGGACATGGCCTTGCAGGGGTGACACCTTTCCCTGCAATTGGGGACATGGCCTTGCCAAGGGTGACACCCTTTCCCTGCATTGGGGAATGGCCTTGCAAGGGTGACACCTTTCCCTCTACAGTGCTGGGAATGCCTTGCAGGAGGTGACACCTTTCCCCCTGCACATCTGGGGACATGGCCTTGCAGGGTGACACTTTCCCTGCACAGGTGGAGAATGCCTGCAGGGTGACAACTTTCCCTGCATTTGGGGACATGGCCTTGCAAGGGTGAACACCTTTCCCTGCATTGGGACATGGCCTTGCCAGGAGGGTTGACACCTTTCCCTTGCACAGAGCTGGGAATGGCCTTGCCAAGGGTGACACCTTTCCGCGCACATGGGGAACATGGGCCTTGCAGGGGTGACACCTCTCCCTGGCACATGGGGAATGGCCTTGCAGGGGTGACACCTTTCCCTGCACAGTGCTGAAGAATGGCCTGGCCAGGGGTGACACCTTTCCCTGCATTGGGGACAGTGTCCTTGCCAGGGGTGACACCTTTCCTGCCAGTGCGGGGACATGGCCTTTGCAGGGGTGACACCTTTCCCTGTCATTTGGGGAATGGCCTTGCAAGGGGTGACACCTTTTCCCTGCATGTGGGACATGGCCTTGCCAAGGGGTGACACCTTTCCCTGCACAGTTGTGGGGAATGGCCTTGCAGAGGGTGACACATTCCCTGCATTGGGACAATGGCCTTGCGTAGGGGTGACACCTTTCCCTGCACTGGGTAAATGGCCTTGCCAGGGTGACACCTTTCCCTGCACAGTTGCTGGGGAATGCCTGGCAGGGGTGACACCTTTCCCTGCACAGTGCTGGGGACATGGCCTGGGCAGGGGTGACACCTTTCCCTGCACAGTGGGGACATGGCCTTGTTCCAGGGGTGACATCTGCATTGGGAAGGCCTTGCAGGGGTGCCACCTTTCCCTGCCCACTGCCTGTCCAAACCCATCCATCCAGCCCCACAGCCACCTGCCACAAGCCACTGAGCGTGTATTTATGTTCCTCTGGGGGGATCTCTGTGAGCCATCCCAGGGGATTTTACAAAAGAATTAAACTGGCAGAAATCCCTACTTTTTCCCAAGAAGGGAACACGCCTGTCAAAGCCCTGAGACACGTTTGTGGGTGGCTCCAAGGGGACACGTGTGGCCCTGCAGCACAGGTGGCAGGTCCAAAACTCCCAAAATCACAGCAAAAAGATTCTGCAGACCTCATGGCAGAAAAACAAAACAAACCACAGAATATTTTCCTCTTTTGAGGAGAACTTTAAAAAAACCTAATCACAGTGAGAACAAATGTCAAAATGCCACATTCTGGTGACACAAAATTTGCTTTTTTTCACAGAGCTCTTCAGAAACCATGACTTATTGAAATCAATACTTCACATGACTTTCACTTACAGGCAAGAGATTGAATTATCAGAAAAACCAGTGCAGAGCTCCCTCAGTCCTGCATGTGCTCTTCACTGGAGCATTTTTTGATCCAAAGCTGCATGACACACGTGGACTGGCTTTCTCTCTCATCCAACAACACCCTGTTTAAAATCCATTCCAAACCAGTTGGCCTCCCTGTCTGTCAGTCTTTCTGCCATGGACTGGTTTGAACCCTGTCTAAATGCCAAGACAGATCTGTAAAGTTCTTCAGTTTCCCCCTGGAAATCTGGGCACAAAACAACTTGTTCCAGCTCATGCATGAAAGTAAGTGACAAACTGCAGAGTGGCTGCATAAGTTTGTCTTTACTTTAGGATTTTCCTCTTTTCTTTTGTTTTCAACAATCTTCCCTTTAGGGCTGTGTAGATACAGAAAAAACATGCCACAGTGAAAGAAGAGAAAAACATGGGAAGAGTGGGAAAAAGGTTTCTACCTTCATTTCATCACAAGAAAAGTTTATGTAAAAGCTAGGTGAGACATAAAAATACATCCCCAGAATCACAAAAAAAAAACCCTATAAATCTGACTCTTTTACTAGAAATTATGAGTTCTCTTTCCTAACCAAGAAAATTTACAGGTACCACACAAAACAGAAAATACTTCCAGACTGTGTCTGGAAAGAAATGATGTCATTCAAAATGGTGCTTTGTTAAAAATCCCTAGAAAAACAAATGGGAAAAAGCCAGTGTTAAAATGCCTGAAAGAAGAGGCAGGGGAAGCAGAATTAAAAACAAAGAAATCAGGTACCCCAACAGGCAGAGAGCACCAGGGAGTGCACCTGGATGAGCTGGCATTGCCCAGGCTGGATTTGGGTAAAAATAAAATTGCAATTTTCCATGTGGCTGCAGGCTCAGGTCCATTCTTTGCTGTGCGTTGCCACCCAGACTGGTTCAGGTAGAGCAGATTTATTGAATTTTAGTCACATTGCCAGCCCAAGGGCTTTTGCTCAGAGGGACTTGATCAGAGAGCAACCACAGAGGTGCAACCCAGATGTGAACATCCATGCACAGACACAGAAATTCCTTTCCCATAAAACCCCAGGTCCCTCTCTTACTTTCATCTCCTACTTGCTAGAGCTACAAAGAAACAAGTTAATGGAGGAACAGATTTAATTTCTTAATTAATGCACAATTTTCCTTTGTGCTGCTGTTCCCTGGAGACACTTCTTCCCCATCCACACTAACCAAAACTCGAAACCAGTGGCTTGTGGCTGCCCCATTTCTGCCCAAGCAAGAGCAATATCTGTGCAGCATTTGCACCCCAGCCATCCCTGCTGCAGGTGCTGCACTCTGCTTGATTCTCTGTGCAATCAGCACTGAAGGCTGAATAGATTTTGCCTTTATTTTCTGTTAGAGGCTCATGATCCCTGTCTTCTTTTAAGATTTTTCTTAATAGTGGCTTCTCAGCTGACAAATCCACATGTTTTTTCCCAGTGTTTGTGCTGCAGGTGCACTTTGGAGGCTGTGGTAGGACAGCTTGTCAATCTCCTCCTCTGCAGCTTCACTTCCTATTTCATCCCAAAATCTTCAAATAATTTCTTGCTTCTGATCTCCCACTTCTGTGCAAAGGAGGTTTGGTGAAGTTCTGTTTGGGATTTTAACCATGCTGCTGCCAAAACCCATACATTTTTTCTGTCCATTTGGCTTATTCTGAAGATAATTTCATATTCTTGCCAGGATTTCAAGGAGGGTTCCTGAGTTTTTAAGGAAATTCTCTCTGCTGCCAGAAAATCTCATCCTTATGGCAGGGACAGCCCTCACAGGGGGCTCTTGAAGTCAGTTTGTGTGTGGCCAAAAGCCCAGCTCTCAGAAATAACCCTGTTAAAGTCTCATGTGTGATGCAGGTTCAGAGATGCAGCCCTGTTGGTTCCACTTAGACAGACCCTTCTTGTGGCAGTGAGAAGCTTTGTTTTTCACCCACTTTGCTGCCTTCCCGCTGCAGGTCACCAGTCTCAGGAGCTGTTGCTGCAGTGCAGGCACCTGCATTCCTCGGATTCAGCATTATCATTCTCATGCAGATGGGCTCTGCCTTCCAATGCCCCTCCGTGCTGGCCCTCAGCTCTGCTGCACACTGCAGTTCAAGGGCATCCATGCAGAAAATATTTTATCCAGACCAGAATAACCCAAAATCACTTCTGTGCTCCCGTGCTGCTGGCTGGAAAACACACTGCATTGGAGGGGGCACCTCACACACCTGGGCAGCACCTGAAAGGAGCTTCCAAGAGCCTTTGAAAGGATTTGCTGCAACAGGATCCATTTCGCTGGAGCGTGAAAAGCCACCCCCGTTGTGACAGGACGTCCCAGGGCATCTCCTCTCCTTGCAGACAGCACAGTGGCTGCAGCTACAGCCCAGCCCTTGGGAAAGGCTGCACTCAACGTTCTGGGAAGGGATGAGGGCTCCAGTAAAATCCCTGGCTTTTCAGGATACCTTCTGTTTCTTTTCCTTATTTCTACCTCTTGCCTTGTCAGTCTCACCCCAGCCTCCTTTATTTAGAGTCACCTTCATTTTCAGGCACCACAGGCTTTCCTGAAGCTTGCTGCAGCTCCTTCCTGAACTCCCCATGGACAGACAGAAAGAATTCTTTGAAAGACAGAGCAGCAGCAGCAGCCCCCTTCAGGATCTCCTCAGGATCCTGACTCACACACGTCAGCAGCCTGCTCTGAGGAGCCACACTCCTGTACAAAACCGATCTGGCTTTCCTCCAAAATGGGCCAAGAAGCTTGGAGGCATCTTCTTACCAAGAATTCAGGGCATCAAACTGGCAATATGAGATTTCCCTCAGCAGAAACTGGTTACACAAGATGAAATATCAAATAATAGGCATAAGGCATGAAACAAAAGCCCCACATGTCACGTTTGTGAGGAACAGAAGGTCTCAGCAAATGCCTGGCTGGAGAATTTGCAAACCACCAACAGCCCTGCAAACAAGCAAACCAAGTGGACTCCAACAATTCCAGTGCTGAGGCGTCCACAGCAGGGCTGGGCAGCACCCACACAGCAATCCCAGTGTGAGGCATCCACACAAACAATTCCAGTGCTGAGCATCCACACAAACAATCCAGTGCGTGTTATACTCAGCAGGGCTGCAGGCATCCACACAGCAATCCAGTGCTGAGACATCCACAGAACAATTCCAGTGCTGTGTTATCCACAGAACAATTCCAGTGCTGAGGCCCCCACAGAACAATCCAGTGCTGAGGATCCACACGACAAATCCCAGTGCTGTGTTATCCCCAGGGGCTGGGCACGCACCCACAGAACAATTCCAGTGCTGAGGCACCCACACGAACAATCCAGTTGCTGTGTTATCCACAGAACAATCCAGTGCATGTGTATCCACAAACAAAATCCAGTGCTTGTGTTAATCCACAGCAGGCTGGGCAGCACCCACACACAATCCCAGTGCTGTGGTTATCCCCAGCAGGGCGGGCAGCACCCACACCTGTGGGCTTCACTTTGCCAGGACAGCACCAAGGAGAAGGCCTCTCAGGTCTGAGCTTCCCTGGCAAGCACTGCTGGTGGATCTCCCCATGGGAAATGCACTCGGGTCCAGCTGCAGGCCCATGGGGTTTCTCCCTGTGTCACCAAAGCACATCCCTTGGTTGCTCTGCAGGAGCAGGGGGACCCTGGGAGCTGCAGGGATGGGCTGGCAAGGACGGAGCCCTGCCCCAAGGGTACAGGATCTGCAGCTGCTCTTCCCCTTCTGGTCCTCTGCTTTCCTTCAGTGTCACTTTGCCTCTGCTTTTTGTCCTCAGATCCTGATCTTCACTTAAAATTTTGAAACATTTGCTTGGCATTTATAGAAACAAAATGTGCTTAAGAACACAGCAATGAAGCAATTTTACTCCAAGGAAGGATTTTCTCATTTCACTCTCATAATTTCTCATGCTAAACTCACTGCAGTCTGGAAATCTGGAAGTCTCCAGCTTCTGTTGTGGCAGCAACTAGTTTAAAGTCTGCAGATTTCCAGTATGGCTGTTTTGAAATCTTTTATTTGTGGAATGGTGGCCAAATAAAAAGAATGTGGAGAGAAAATCTCCCCTGGCAACATGTACTCTTGAAAGGCCCTTTCAAAGCAAACATCCCAGCATAAGGAACACTTCAGCATGACCATGTTCCCATCTTAACCCTTCCTTCCCTCCCCACCTCCCCAGCACTGAGCTCTTATGCATTGGAATAATGAATTTCTTTGTAGCCCCAATCTCACAAAAGTTTTCACATCACCCCATGCACTTGGCTGGGCGAAGACCCTGCAATCACACGTTCTATTCTCCTCACACAGCACTGCAAGTATTTCATGTGTTTCTTTAACCAAGTGGTTATCAGCTGCACATGTAAATATTCAGTTTGTGGGGGGGAAAAAAGATGATTGTATTCTGAAATACTGATTGCGATCAAACGGCAGCTAGATTGTGAGACAGTAATTCATGCTGAGCTCAGGCGATTAAAAACTCACTTTGGAAAATTTGTTGCTGAGCCTTTATGGAAAGGAAATGAATTAAGAAGGGAAACAATAAGGAAGGGCATACATTAATTTGGCTCTGCAGTGCATAATGCTGATTGTAAAGAGATCTAAGCGAAGAACTGTGTATGTCTTTAAGGACTTTCCTCTATGTGGCTTCCAGAAGAAACTGAGAGCACCAGAGACGGGGATTCAAATTTAAATCCTAAACAGCAATCTTTCAGAAGCAGCGAATTGGAAAGGAGCAAATAAAAACAATACAAATAGAGCTAGCAACTTCCTTGCTAGGAACTTCCCTGTGTGACAATGCCTCTCACACAAGGAGTGCCCTTGCTGGCAGATCCTGCAAATCCCACCCAGCCCCGTCCCTGCTGAGCCTGTGCTGGGGTTTGCACAAGGAGCTCAGTGCAGGATGAGCTCCCTGGGGTCTGTGCTGCAGCAGCTTCCTGGTGCAGCTCATGTCTGGTGCTGCAGCCAGCCCCGTGGGCTCCTGGTTGCAGCTGCGGGAGAGCTGCAGCGGAGAGATTGCAGGACCAGAGCTGCAGGCACAGCTGCAGGGCACAGCTGCAGGGCACAGCTGCAGGGGGGCACTGTGTGCACTGCAGCACTTCTGAATAATCCATTGCAAATTAAACGGCCCAGGACCTGTGACCAAAAAGGGAAACTGTTCCTCTCCCCAGTCACTTGGCTGACACCTCCACCAGTTCAGGTCTTCTCTTGTCTTGTCCCCTCTGTGCTCACAAAGGATTTTGGAGCCAGGCTGAACACTGGAGGGAGGTTTCATTTTCCTTAGCAGTTTCCATATCCATCCCTTATGGCTTGGATGCTCCTTTTGCCTCCCCCTGCGCTGGCCAGACTCTGTTTGGTGCCGATATGTTTGGGGTTTGACTCTAAAACTTCAATATTTTTTAAAGAAACCAAGTTTTTGCCATTCCATTGTGAACAGAGCTGTAGCAGATGTAAAACCCAAAGTTGCTGCTTCACTGTCTGGGAGCACACAAGTGACTGAGGCTGCAGGGATGGGCCCTAGCCAGAGCCAGGGCTGGGCTTGACTGCTCTCTCTGAACACAATGCCCATTATTCCAGAAACCGTGGAGCACTTCCAGTGCTTTTCCTCAGGAGAAATTCATCCAAAGGAGTAAAACTTCAAAACTAATTATTAACAAAAAAGGTGAAATTCGTTTTCACACTGAATTTGATGGAAAGGCTGGCTTAATTCCCCAGCCAAGCATCACAGAGTTCCAAAATCTGCCCCTCAACTCTTCTTGAACAGATTGCAAACTTTAAAGGTTTAATTGCCACTTAACACTTTCTTGATATTTTAAAATATGTTACCTGGACCAGTCTGCAATAGCCTGGGCTCGACTCACAAAAACAACTCTAGCAACTCAAGAGTCTGTAGATGTGGGGGAGTAAATGTCTTGGTTACCGAGTGCCATGGAGTTTAAAATCAGACCTTAATAATTGACAAAACCAAAACAAAAATGCTAAATCCCTGACATTTAGTTTAACATTTGAAGCCACGCTCCAACTGAAGCAGAGGAACCCTCTTTCCAGAGCGTGAATTAATTGGAATAAGAGAAAAAACCACAGCCCAGTAGCAACTTGCTGCGCATACTTCAGGCAAATGGAAAAAGAACCCATTTATAACTTCACTTTGTTCTTTCATCCTCATTTAATGAGCTGGGTTCTGACGCAATAACTCAGCATTAAGTACGATTCTTAGGGGCTGGGTTTTCCCATTCCCCTCAAGATCCCAATCCAACCTCGGGTGTTAATTCTCCCTCCTGTTTCGTGATCCTGTGAAGAACAACCAACTAGTTTTCACGTCTGAATTCCAGTTCCATATAATGAGAAGTGCAAACCCATAAATAACTAAAGCCTAGGCAAGAGGAACAGCTGCCTTTTGCCCACAGAGGAGGAAGGGAGTGCTTACTGTCAACAGTAGCTGCTTCCTTCTGTCAAATAAATTAACTGTTCTTCAAAACTGATGGTGCCATGCCAGCCCTCCTCATTCCATCTCCAATTCCAATCTCAAAGGGATTAGCCATCTCAGAACACATACTAAAGCCACAGGTGTGGGTGAGCTAAAAGCACAAATAAATACCCAAGGCTGCCTTCAAAACCCACTGTGACCACAAGAGGCAGGGGAAATTCGCAGAGCTGTTGGCTGCTGCCAGTGCAAAATCACTGCTGAGCTGCCTCAGTTGGCTGCAGACAGGTAGAGATAGAATAAAAGAAAGGCTTTAAAAAACAGGTTGCAGGGCTGCTCTCTAGCTAAAGCTAGCAGAAGCTTGTACAGTTGCCATTGAAAAAATCAGAGAATTGACATTCCAGTTTGCATAACAATCTATTTCTTGTAGAGAAGAAATAGTTGCACCTGTAATAACAAAAAATCTGTCCAAGAGAATCTGTGAAGGAAAAAATATGTAAACGTAACCAAAGAATAGAGGAGTTTTCGATGGATATACACATGGGCCCTTACCAAGTGAGTAAAACTGAGTTTCAGTTGTATTGTTAGCCCAATTAGATTTTAACAACAGTGCCTTCTGATATTTCCTATAAGTATCAAGCTTGTGGATAAAGAATTGGCTTTTCTGTATGAAGAAAGCGAGTTCCCAGTCTGTTTCTGCTGCGACGACCTCATCCCCAAGCTCTCTGGAAATGAAGGCGCACCTGGGGTGTGGGTGCACTGTCCAACAGGTGGGTGCTGCCCCAGCCCTGCTGCTGGGACTCAGGAGGGGATGCTCTGCCCCCGTTGCTGCCCAGCCCTGCCATTCCCCAAGCTCCCACATCTCAGGAGGGCAGCACAGAAAGGCTTTGGCTCATCGCAGGGCTGACAGCTAATGGCTGCTTTAACTCTGACACCAGCCAAACTGTGCCCCTTGTCACTGCCCTCCTTGTCACACACTGCAGGACTTCGCTGAGACACAGCCTTGGCCCCAGGTTTTTGATGGACAATGGGAATCTGAATTATTTGCTCAGCCAGAATGGTAGTTCAAATGGTGTAAAAGCCTCGGAATTCATGAGGTTCACAGAGCTGGCAATTAGAATATTTTAAATTGGGCAGCTAGGCTAAATTCTACAAAGTACAGCTTGATGTCCTACAGAATCTGAAGTAAAAGCCTGTAAAGTTTGTCATGTTCTCCCAACAACAGCTACTCATTGCTGCCTTTGTTGAGCGTGGCACTGAGTTCGTTTATTTACTCGGGCATTTTTCTTACTATAAAAATATTACAGAGTTTATCCATGGCCAATGCCATGGTTTGGGTAATGATTGTCTTCCCAGGACTGGATGCCGTGCCCTTTGCATTATGCTGCTTCTCCAGAGCAGCAAATGCTAAGCCAATAGAATTGTTTTTCTTCCTCTGAAGCTAGCAGGCTGGTGCCTTGCGAAGGACACCATAAGCATTCTCTGCCGAAATGTGTGTAAAAATTGCACATGTCAGTGTTGGTCTGCCTTCTGAGCGAATCCATTCTCCCAGACAAACCACTGCTTTTCTCAAGCATGGCTTTGGAAAGACTTGTGTGTGTTCAAAGTATAGCTTCAGGAAGGGCACACGCATAGATTTTTGCTTATAACTGTGAAACGTGTGCGTATACAGAATATTAATGACCTTCAATATGTGATTTTTGTGCGGACTGCCTCGCTGGCATCCTTACTTGCTCTACATGGAGCTGGTTTGTCGTGCAAATACAACTCCAAACACAAAGTTTTTAGCTTGGCGACAAGATCCTAAGAACAATACAGATTTCCACCTGTTGTAGCAGAGTGTTTTAAGCTAAATCTTTAATATGCAGTAAGGGCTGTGGGTCCGTTGTTCTTGATCATACTATTGTTCAAGCTAGAAAACTAATTAGCATGAATTTTGGTTGACCTTGCGATGTCAGAACTCTATATTTCAGGCAAAGAGCAAAATCCTTAATTCAACAGCAGACATATGTCAGAGAGATCTTTGATGTGCTCCCCTGCCCACCCCTAATGACTCATAAAGATGAACTTTTGTCGATATGGGGACAAAGAGAGAATTGGACTTCTTTGTCCAAAATAACCAGAAAATTTGGCAAGAAGCTCTAATTTATAAGTTTTGATGAATTGCAAACCAGCTCGATGATAATTCATTTATTGCCCTAACTGAGGCATATCTGCCTACAGATACAAAAGGCAAGATGTTTTAACAAGACAACTGCTTCTGGCGCAATAAATCCTCCTGGGGACAGGAGTTGTCCCTTGTCATCACCATGTGGCACTGCTGAGGACAGAGACAGCAAGCTGAACCAGAGCTTCCTCAGCCCCAAACCCCACTGTCACCTCCCAGCCATCCTCCTGTCAGCTGAGGAATGCTTCCCTGTCGGTTATTGCAGGGAGCTGTGCTCCATGCACTTGCCAGGAGCCCATCCCTGCCAGTTCCTGGGACAGCTGGGCACGGAGCCTGGCCACTGCCCTGAAAGGCTGCTCACAGCTGAGGGCATGGAGCTGCCGGGACTGGCACCAGTCAGGTGGGATTAAACAGACAGCAGGGATCAGGAGAAGGAACTCACCACATTAAACACTCCCACTTTTGCAGCACCCAAGCCCCAGCCTGGCCCCTGTCTGGGCAGTTCACACCTGCAGGGTCCATTCCCTTCTGCCAATCCTGAACTGCTCCACTGAAGAAAAAGATCACTTTAGAAAATAAGGATCCGTTCGAAAATCATAGTGCAACAAGCCAATGGCACCAAAAGTAAAATCGCATCATTATAAACAAGCAGAGAGGATTTTCACTGCTTCCAGAAGAGTTTTGGCCTTCCTGGAGGAAGGTTAATTTCTGCACGA
This sequence comes from Sporophila hypoxantha, assembly GCA_002167245.1. Classification (NCBI taxonomy): domain Eukaryota; kingdom Metazoa; phylum Chordata; class Aves; order Passeriformes; family Thraupidae; genus Sporophila; species Sporophila hypoxantha. The sequence continues at coordinate 402,644 of NDFG01000408.1, read as the reverse complement.
TGACCACAAATAAAGCTGCTAGGTCATACAGGATAGGTTACTCAGAAATGTGATAGATGACGGAACAAGATTAGCTCTGCTTTATGTACGAAGTCCTTCACAATTCTTGATTCACATATCTCTTAATGGCAAGAGCAGCTGCAGAACTTTGCAAATTACAAGCTCTGGCTTTGTTTTCAGAGCTTGCTGCATAAAATAGCTGTGATTTAACAACTCCAGGCAGGCTCTTCTTCCTTAAATTGTGCCAAGAATGTGCTGGGAGTCTTGCAGCAAGGGATTGTCTCAAAAATTCAGTTGTCATCTAAATTGCGAGAAGCTCAGTATCCCTCCATTTCCCCTGTTTGTTTTTTTAGCCCATGGGTCTTGTTGCAGTTTTTGTGCTGGGGTTGGAGATCCCTGTGCCAGGGACCTGTGGATGAGCCTCAGTCCTCAGTCTTCTTGGTCTGTAAAAGAGGCGAAGAACTCTCCCAGATTTAATCTATTCAGATATTACCTCTCCTGCCTTTGTTTACACTGGGTTTCTTTCTGCACATTAAGATAAAAGCCTGGCTGCTGCTGCCAGGAAATTAGGTCTTCTATTGTATTTACCATTAATTATGGAGAGTTCAAGAATAAAGGTTTGTGTTCAAAAGTAGAGGGCAGAACGGTTTGAATTTTTACTATTCATTATAATAGCAGAAATTATGAAAAGGTGAAAAATAATTCATTTGAGGAGCTTTCCTCTAGCAAGATAAACAAGGAAGGGCAGCATTCTGGCACAGATGAGAGTTCACAGGGTTTTATGGAACACCATTGTTCTCAGGGTGCCTGTGCGTGGGACGGGGAGCGCCTGTCTGTTCCTATTGATTCATGCGTGGACCAAAATGGCAGGGGAGGGCCCCTTCACTCCTTCTGTTCTACTGAGGCCTTTTCTCCTACCAAAAAAAATTAAAAAAAAATCAGGCTAAATTACTCCTTGGTGCAAGGCATTTGAGTTGACTGCAGAGATAATATGGAACAATCAGTCACTTTCTGTGTAACTTGCAAGAGCGACACAGAGTTATGACTATGGGAAGGATGAATTTAATTGGGCAGCTAGTCTTCCTCTTTCAATTGAAACACTAGCTGAGATAAAATTTGGACTAAGAAAGCTGTCCTCATTAGAATTTCTTCATTTGTGCTGATTTGGTGCAGTGTTTACAACTGCCATGAGGACCCCAGAGTCTTCCAGGAATTTCCCTTCATGATTGGAATTACTGCAGCTGCAGCTTTTAAAAGGCACTTTACAGAGGGAGTGGCATGAACTTGCCTGCAGCTCTCACTGCAGGCGGCCCATGCCACAGCCCCTCAGGGGTCCATTTCCTCCTGCAATAAACCTCCTGTAATCAACCTCTGCCACGCTCCCACCATTTCTTTCTTTCCGAGCTTTCACAGCTGATTTATTTATTTGGGTTTGCAGGAAAAGAGGACAAAGGGTCCTGGAAGAGAGGGTTCCCTAGGCAGGAGACCCTGAGGTGAATGAGGTGAAGATAAGAGGATTTTGGCCATCAGGAGTCAATAGAAAACTCGTAGAAACCATATAATGCAGGTGAGGAGTCGGAGAAGGATGAATTTCTCTCTTGTTAGCAGATAAGGAAGCAAGATTCCAAGGGGAATGAGTGATTACCCACAGTCCACAGGAAGATCAGCAAGAGATATGGAAATTAATGCTGAGGAGCATTTCAGCACCTTAATCATAAAAAGCCAATCTGTTTCCTCAAATGCCAGACAGATTAAAACGTTCCTTTTAAATAATGGAATAAGCATAAGACTGTTCATTGACTTACAGGAATCTTTCCATGGCCAAAATATTTTAGAGGGCAGCCAGTTCCAGTGGGAAACTCTCTCTGTGTGTGTCTTTATTCATGTAACTGTGCCCAGCCTCTGTTCCAGGGAGCCTCTCAAGGCATCCCTCAAGGAGAAGGAGCCCCAGGTGCTGCTCCTCCTGCCATGGCACAGAGCATCCCTTCCCCAGGCCTGCCATGGCAAAGCCCCCAGGAGCAGACAGGCTGTAAAGCTTGGGAGCTTAACAGCATTAAGAGGAATGTCTTAAGTCATGAATATTTGCCACACTAATCTAGCCTTTAATCTTCTCCCAGTAACACAAGGATACYCCATCATTATCCCAAAGGATCAACAGAAAACCAGAAAAAATCCCCAGAAAGCTCTTAGATACACAACAGCACACTTTTGTTTTGTGAAGATGACTCTGGTCCTATGCTTACACAGTGCTGCATCGACATTCATAAGTCTTCCCAGTTAGTTTTTAGTCTCTGAGCCACAAATAATTCATTAATTAGTGAAAAGGGGACTTTAGGACAGATAACACAGCCAAGAAAAGCAGCCCTTAAAGTGCATTCATTCAACCAAGTGCTTCAATAGAATTATTTGGAGAGAATGTCAAGAGTCTTRACCTAAAAATGACTTTTCTCCTSTGGTCTTCTGAGACTGGGCTATACTGGACTGCCTTGTTCATCTAATCCAGGGTGGCACAGAGGGTCAGCATTAGGAGGGGCTCCCTGGCCAGGAAAGGGCTCTGGAATTTCATCTAATCCAGGGTGTTCATCTAATCCAGGGTGTTCATCTAATCCAGGGTGGCACAGAGGGTCAGCATCAGGAGAGGCTCCCTGGCCAGGAAAGGGCTCTGGAATTTCATCTAATCCAGGGTGTTCATCTAATCCAGGGTGGCACAGAGGGTCAGCATTAGGAGGGGCTCCCTGGCCAGGAAAGGGCTCTGGAATTTCCCTCTGGACTGTGCCAGGCCTGAGCTGTGCTCCAGGGACAGCACTCCCAGGGAATATTCCTCAGGGAAACACAGGGAGCTCCTTTGGATCAGAGACTGGAGAGGAAAAGTCCCTGTGCATCAAAAAGATGGAAAATCTGCTGCTCACACCAGCAGCTGCCTTTGTGTTCTGCACCTGGAGCAGGAGAGGAGTGAATTGTCCCTCTGTGCAGGCAGGAGCAGAGAATGGAGCACAACAAATCCTGCAGGAACTGTTGGGGGAGAGGGCTCAGGGTGACCCCTGCTCTGCCCTCTCTGCTCCACTTTCACTGTGCCAGGAAATCCAAACTCCAACGAGGGTGAAAGCAGCACATCCCAGCCTCTGCAGAGCAGAATARCTTAATAATTACAAACAATTATTTATAATTACGTATATTTATAATTACAAACGTAATTATACAGAGGTAATTACAAATGCCTGGTGCAATAGGGATGTTTGGCTGCTGCAGTGCTACAGTGAATAATGCACTGAATGTTCTGGCACTGCTGGGCACTGATGCTGGGTCCCCTCCCAAAGTCCTGCAGGAGTGAGGGGGCTCTGACATCTCCAACACCTCCCACACCTCCTTTGCCTCCTGCAGGGACAGGCATGGAGCTGCTGGCTTGCCCTTGAGGAGTCCTGCACAGTGCTGGGAAATGGCCTGGCCAGGGGTGACACCTTTCCCTGCATTGGGAATGGCCTTGCCAAGGGTGACACCTTTCCCTGCATTGGGAATGGCCTTGCCAAGGGTGACACCTTTCCCTGCACAGTGCTGGAATGGCCTTGCAGGGGTGACACCTCTCCCTGCACACGAGCTAGGAATGGCCTTGCCAGAGGTGACACCTTTCCCTGCATTGGGGACATGGCCTTGTAAGGGTGACATCTTTCCCTGCATTGGGGAATGGCCTTGCAGGGGTGACACCTTTCCCTGCATTGGGACATGGCCTTGCCAAGGGGTGACACCTTTCCCTGCACAGTGCTGGGAATGGCCTTGCCAAGGGTGACACCTTTCCCTGCATTGGGAAATGGCCTTGCAGGGGTGACACCTTCCGCTGCATTGGGGAATGGCCTTGCAGGGGTGACACCTTTCCCTGCACAGTGCTGGAATGGCCTGGCCAGGGGTGACACCTTTCCCTGCATTGGGGACATGGCCTTGCAGGGGTGACACCTTTCCCTGCATGGGACATGGCCTTGCAGGGGTGACACTTTCCCTGTCCATTGCTGGGGAATGCCTTGCAGGGGTGACACCTTTCCCTGCACAGCTTGGGGACATGGGCCTTGCCAGGGGTGACACCTTTTCCCTGCACTGGGGGACATGGCCTTGCAGGGGTGAACACCTTTCCCTGACATTGGGGAATGGCCTTGCAGGGGTGACACCTTTCCCTGCACTGGGACATGGCCTTGCAGGGGTGACACCTTTCCCTGCATTGCTGGGGATGGCCTTGCAGGGGTGACACCTTTCCCTGCACAGTGCTGGGGACATGGCCTTGCAGGGGTGACACCTTTCCCTGCACTGGGGAATGGCCTCTGCAGGGGTGACACTTTCCTGCATTGGGGACATGGGCCTTGCAGGGGTGACACCTTTCCCTGCCCACTGCTGTCCAAACCCATCCATCCAGCCCCACACACCTGCCACAAGCCACTGAGCGTGTTTATGTTCCTCTGGGGGATCTCTGTGAGCCATCCCAGGGGATTTTACAAAAAGAATTAACTGGCAGAATCCTCTTTTTCCCAAGAAGGGAACACAGCCTGTCAAAGCCCTGAGGACACGTTGTGGGTGGCTCCAAGGGACACGTGTGGCCCTGGCAGCACAGGGTGGCAGGTCCAAAACTCCCAAAATCACAGCAAAAAGATTCTGCAGACCTCATGGCAGAAAAACAAAACAAACCAAGAATTTTCCTCTTGAGGAGAACTTTTAAAAAAACCTAATCACAGTGAGAACAAATGTCAAAATGCCACATTCTGGTGACACAAAATTTGCTTTTTTTTCACAGAGCTCTTCAGAAACCATGACTTATTGAAATCAATACTTCACTATTGACTTTCCACTTACAGGCAGAGATTGAATTATCAGAAAAACCAGTGCAGAGCTCCCTCAGTCCTGCACTGTGCTCTTCACTGGAGCATTTTTGATCCAAAGCTGCATGACACACGTGGACTGGCCTTCTCTCTCATCCAACAACACCCTGTTTAAAATCCATTCCCAAACCAGTTGGCCTCCTGTCTGTCAGTCTTTCTGCCATGGACTGGTTTGAACCCTGTCTAAATGCCAAGACAGATCTGTAAAGTTCTTCAGTTTCCCCCTGGAATCTGGGCACAAACAACTGTTCCAGCTCATGCATGAAAGGTAAGTGACAAACTGCAGAGTGCTGCATAAGTTTGTCTTGTACTTTAGGATTTTTCCTCTTTTCTTTTGCTTTTCAACAATCTTCCCTTAGGGCTGTGTAGATACAGAAAAAACATGCCAACAGTGAAAGAAGAGAAAAACATGGGAAGAGTGGGAAAAGGTTTCTACCTTCATTTCATCACAAAGAGAAGTTTATGTAAAAGCTAGGTGAGACATAAAAATACATCCCCAGAATCACAAAAAAAACCCCTATAAATCTGACTCTTTTACTAGAAATTATGAGTTCTCTTTCCTAACCAAAAAATTTACAGGTACCACCAAACAGAAAATACTTCCAGACTGTGTCTGGAAAGAAATGATGTCATTCAAAATGGTGCTTTGTTAAAAATCCCTAGAAAAACAATGGGAAAAAGCCAGTGTTAAAATGCCTGAAAGAAGAGGCAGGGAAGCAGAATTAAAAACAAAGAAATCAGGTACCCAAACAGGCAGAGAGCACCAGGGAGTGCACCTGGATGAGCTGGACATTGCCCAGGCTGGATTTGGGAAAAATAAATTGCAATTTTCCATGTGCTGCAGGCTCAGGTCCATTCTTTGCTGTGCTTGCCACCCAGACTGGTTCAGGTAGCAGAGATTTATTTTGAATTTTAGTCACATTGCCAGGCCCAAGGGTTTGCTCAGAGGGACTTGATCAGAGAGCAACCACAGAGGTGCAACCCAGATGTGAACATCCCATGCACAGACACAGAAATTCCTTTCCCATAAAACCCCAGGTCCCTCTTCTTACTTTCATCTCCTACTTGCTAGAGCTACAAAAGAAACAAGTTAATGGAGGAACAGATTTAATTTCTTAATTAATGCACAATTTTCCTTTGTGCTGCTGTTCCCTGGAGACACTTCTTCCCCATCCACACTAACCAAAACTGCAAACCAGTGCTGTGGCTGCCCCATTTCTGCCCAAGCAGAGCACAAGTTCTGTGCAGCATTTGCACCCCAGCCATCCCTGCTGCAGGTGCTGCACTCTGCTTGATTCTCTGTGCAATCAGCACTGAAGGCTGAATAGATTTTGCCTTTATTTTCTGTAAGAGGCTCATGATCCCTGTCTTCTTTTAAGATTTTCTTAATAGTGGCTTCTCAGCTGACATCACATGGATTTTTTCCCAGTGTTTGTGCTGCAGGTCACTTTGGAGGCTGTGGTAGGACAGCTGTCATCTCCTCCTCTGCAGCTTCACTTCCTATTTCATCCCAAAATCTTCAAATAATTTCTTGCTCTGATCTCCCACTTCTGTGCAAAGGAGGGTTTGTGAAGTTCTGTTTGGGATTTTAACCATGCTTGCTGCCAAAACCCATACATTTTTTCTGTCCATTTGGCTTATTCTGAAGATAATTTCATATTCTTGCCAGGATTTCAAGGAGGGTTCCTGAGTTTTTAAGGAAATTCTCTCTGCTGCCAGAAAATTCATCCTTATGGCAGGACAGCCCTGCAGCAGGGGGCTCTGAAGTCAGTTTGTTGTGCCAAAGCCCTCAGCTCTCAGAAATAACCCTGTTAAAGTCTCATGTTTGATGCAGGTCAGAGATGCAGTCCTGTTGGTTCCACTTGAGACAGGACCCTTCGTTGTGGCAGTGAGAAGTTTGTTTTTCCACCACTTTGCTGCCTTCCTGCTGCAGGTCACCAGTCCTCAGGGAGCTGTGCTCAGTGCAGGCACCTGCATTCCTCGATTCAGCATTTCAATTCTCATGCAGATGGGCTCTGCCTTCCAGTGCCCCTCCGTGCTGCCCTTCAGCTCTGGCTGCACACTGCAGTTCAAGGGCATCATGCAGAAAATATTTTATCCAGACCAGAATAACCCAAAATCACTTCTGTGCTCCCGTGCTGCTGGCTGGAAAACACACTGGCATTGGAGGGGGCACCTCACACACTGGCAGCACCTGAAAGGGCTTCCAAGAGCCTTGGAAAGGATTTGCTGCAAAGGATCCATTTCCTGAGAGGTGAAAGCCCCCCCGTTGTGACAGACTGTGCCCATGGGCATCTCCTCCTCCTTGGAGAGCAGCACAGTGCCTGCAGCTAAGCCCAGGCCTTGGGAAAGGCTGCACCAACCATTCTGGGAAGGGATGAGGTGCTCCAGTGATCCCTGCTTTTCAGGATACCTTCTGTTTCTTTTCCTTATTTCTCCTCTTGCCTGTCAGTCTCACCCCAGCCTCCTTTATTTAGAGTCACCTTCATTTTCAGGCACCACAGGCTTTCCCTGAGCTTGCTGCAGCTCCTCCTGAACTCCCAGTGACAGACAGAAAGAATTCTTTGAAAGACAGCGCAGCAGCAGCAGCGCCCCTTCAGGATCTCTTCAGGATCCCTGACTCACACAAGGTCAGCAGCCTGCTCTGAGGAGCCACACTCCTGTACAAAACCATCTGTGCTTTCCTCAAAATGGGCCAAAGCTTGGAGGCATCTTCTTACAAGAATTCAGGGCATCAAAGCTGGCAATATATAGATTTTCCCTCAGCAGAACTGGTTACACAAGATGAAAATATCAATAATAGCAAAGGCAATGAAACAAGCCCACTGTCACGTTTGTGAGGAACAGAAGGTCTCAGCAAATGTGCTGGCTGGAAGATTTCAAACACCAACAGCCCTGCAAACAGCAAACCAGCTGGGACTCCAACAATGCCAGTGCTGAGGCGTCCACAGCAGGGCTGGGCAGCACCCACACAGCAATTCCAGTGCTGAGGCATCCACACAACAATTCCAGTGCTGAGGCATCCCCAGCAGGGCTGGGCAGCACCCACAGAACAATCCAGTGCTGAGGCCGTCCACAGCAGGGCTGGGCAGCACCCACACAGCAATCCCAGTGCTGAGACATCCACAAAACAATTCCAGTGCTGAGGCATCCCCAGAAGGGCTGGGGCAGTACCCACAGAACAATTCCAGTGCTGTGTTATCCACAGAACAATCCCAGTGCTGAGGCACCCCACAGAACAATTCCAGTGCTGAGACATCCACAACAAAAATTCCAGTGCTGTGTTATCCACAGAAACAATCCCAGTGCTGAGGCACCCACAGAACAATCCCAGTGCTGAGGCATCCACAGAACAATCCCAGTGCTGTGTTATCCACAGCAGGGCTGGGCAGCACCCACAGAACAATTCCAGTGCTGAGGCACCCACAGAACAATCCAGTGCTGAGGTATCCACACGACAATCCCAGTGCTGTGTTTCCAGCAGGCTGGGCAGCACCCACACAATTCCAGTGCTGTGTTATCCACAGCAGGCGCTGGGCAGCACCCACCACAACAATCCCAGTGCTGTGTTATCCAGAAAATATTCCAGTGCTGAGACATCCAGCAGACAATTCCAGTGCTGAGGTACCCAACAGAACAATTCCAGTGCTGAGGCATCCACAAGAACAATTCCAGTGCTGTGTTATCCCCAGCAGGGCTGGGTAGCACCCACAGAACAATTCCACTGTGTTATCCACAGAACAATCCCAGTGCTGAGGCACCCACAGAACAATCCCAGTGCTGTGTTATCCACAGAACAATCCCAGTGCTGAGGCACCCACAGAACAATCCCAGTGCTGTGTTATCCCCAGCAGGCTGGGCAGCACCCACACCTGTGGGCTCTCACTTTGCCCAGGGACAGCACCAAGGAGAAGCCTCTCAGGGTCTGAGCTCTCCCTGGCAGCACTGCTGGTGGATCCTCCCCATGGAAATGCACTCGGGGTCCAGCTGCAGCCCTGGGGTTTCTCCCTGTGTCACCAAAGCCATCCCTGGTGCTCTGCAGGAGCAGGGGGACCCTGGGGAGCTGCAGGATGGGCTGGAAGGAGGAGCCCTGCCCRAAGGGTACAGGATCTGCAGCTGCTCTTCCCCTTCTGTCCTTGCTTTCCTTCAGTGTCACTTTGCCTCTGCTTTTTGTCCTCAGATCCTGATCTTCACTTAGAAATTTTGAAAACATTTGCTTGGCATTTATAGAACACAAAATGTGCTTAAGAACACAGCAATGAAGCATTTACTCCAAGGAAGGATTTTCTCATTTCACTCTCATAATTTCTCATGCTAAACTCACTGCAGGRTGGGGAAATCTGGAAGTCTCCAGCTTCTGTGTGGCAGCAACTGRTTAAGTCTGCAGATTTCCAGTATGGCTGTTTTGAAATCTTTTATTTGTGGGGTGGCAATAAAAGATGTGGAGAGAAAATCTCCCCTGGCAACATGTACTCTTGAAAGGCCCTTTCAAAGCAAACATCCCAGCAGTAAGGAACACTTCAGCATGCCATGTTCCCATCTTCCCCTTCCTTCCCTCCCCACCTCCCCAGCCTGAGCTCTTTGCATTGGAATAATGAATTTCTTTGTGCCCCATCTCACAAAAGTGTTTCACATCACCTCCATGCACTTGGCTGGGGAAGACCCTGCAATCACACGTTCTATTCTCTCACACAGCACTGCAAGTATTTCATGTTTCTTTGAAGCCAWGTGTTATCAGCTGGCCATGTAATATTCAGTTTTGGGGGGGAAAAAAGATGATTGTATTCTGAAATACTGATTGCATCAAACGGCAGCTAGATTGTGAGACAGTAATCATGCTGAGCTCAGGCGATTAAAAACTCACTTGGAAAATTGCTGCTTGCTGAGCCTTTATGGAAAGAAATGAATTAAGAAGGGAAACAATAAGGAAGGGCATACATTAATTTGGCTCTGCAGTGCATAATGCTGATTGTAAGAGATCTAAGGAAGAACTGTGTGTCTTAAGGATTTCCTCTTATGTTTCCAGAAGGAAACCTGAGAGCCACCYGAGGGGGATTGCAAATTAAATCCTAACAGCAATCTCAGAAGCAGCAATTGGAAAGGAGCAAATAAATAAACAATACAAATAGGAGCTAGCACTTCCTGCTAGGAACTSCTCTTTTGTGACAATGCCTCTCACACAAAGGAGTGCCCTTGCTGGCAGTCCTGCAATCCCACCCAGCCCCGTCCCTGCTGAGCTGTGCTGGGGTTTGCACAAGGAGCTCAGTGCAGGATGAGCTCCCTGGGGTCTGTGCTGCAGCTGCTGTCCTGGTGCAGCTCATGTCTGTGCTGCAGCCAGCCCCGTGGGGCTCCTGTGCAGCTGCAGGGAGAGCTGCAGGGAGAGATGCAGGACAGAGCTGCAGGGCACAGCTGCAGGGCACAGCTGCAGGGCACAGCTGCAGGGAGAGCTGCAGGGTGGGCACTGTGTGCGCTGCAGGCACTCCGAATAATCCATCAAATAAACACCCAGACCTGTGCCAAAAAGGGAACTGTTCCTCTCCCAGTCACTTGCTGACACCTCCACCAGTTCAGGTCTCTCTGCTCATTGTCCCCTCTGGCTCACAAGGGATTTTGGGCCAGGCTGACACTGGAGGGAGYTTTCATCCTTAGCAGTTTCCATATCCATCCCTATGGCCTTGGATGCTCTTTTTGCCTCCCCCTGRGCTGCCAGACTCTGGTTTGGTGCCATATGTTTGGGTTTGACTCTAAACTTCAATATTTTTAAATGAAACCAAGTTTTTGCCATTCCATTGTGAACAGAGCTGTAGCAGATGTAAAACCCWAGTGCTGCTCACTGTCTGGAGCACCAAGGTGACTGAGGCTGCAGGGATGGCCCTGCCAGAGCCAGGACTGGGGGCTGACTGCTCTCTCTGAACACAGTGCCTATTTGTTCTAGAACCATGGAGCACTTCCAGTGCTTTTCCRCAGGAGAAATTCATCAAAGGAGTAAAACTCAACAACTTAATATTAACAAAAAGTGATTCGTTTTCACACTGAATTTGATGGAAAGCTGCTTAATTCCCCAGCCAAGCATCACAGAGTTCCAAATCTGCCCCTCAACTTCTTCTTGAACAGATGCAAACTTTAAAGTTTAATTGCCACTTAACACTTCTGATATTTTAAAATATTTACCTGGACCACTCTGCAATAGCCTGGCTCGACTCACAAAAACAACTCTAGCAYCTCAAGAAGTCTTAGATGTGGGAGTAAATGTCTTGGTACAGTGCCATGAGTWTAAATCAGACCTTAATWATTGACAAAASAAAACAAAATGCWAAATCCTGACATTTAGTTAACCATTGAAGCCACTGCTCAAACTGAAGCAGAGGAACCCTCTTCCCAGAGCGTGCAATTAATTGGAATAAGAGAAAAACCACAGCCCAGTGCAACTCTGCCATACTTCAGGCAAATGGAAAAAGAAARCCATTTATAACTTCACTTTGTTCTTTCATCCTCATTTAATGAGCTGTCTGACTCAATAACTCAGCATTAAGTGCGATTCTTTAGGGCTGGGTTTTCCCCATTCCCCTCAGAATCCCAATCCAACCTCGGTGTTAATTCTCCTCCTGTTCCTGATCCTGTGAAGAACACCAAGCTAGTTTTCACTCTGAATTCCAGTTCCATATAATGAGAATGCAAACCCATAAATAACTAAAGCCTAGCAAGAGAAAGCTGCCTTTGCCCACAGAGGAGGAAGGGAGCTGCTTACTGTCAACAGTAGCTGCTTCTTCTGTCAAATAAATTAACTGTWCTTCAAACTGATGGTGCCATGCCAGCCTCCTCATCTCCATCTCCAARTCCAATCTCAAGGGAGAGCATCTCAGAACACATTACTAAAGCACAGGTGTGGGTGAGCTAAAGCACAAATAAATACCCAAGCTGCCTTCAAAACCCAACTGTGACCCACAGAGCAGGYGAAATGCAGAGCTTTGGCTGCTGCCAGTGCAAATCACTGCTGAGCTGCCTCAGTGCTGCAGACAGGTAGAGARAGAATAAAAGAAAGGCTTTATAAAACAGGGTTCAGGGCCTGCTGCTCTAGCTAAGCTAGCAGGAAGCTTGTAAGTTCCCATGTGAAAAAAATCAGAGSAATGACATCCAGTTTGCATAACAATCTATTCTTGTAGAGAAAAATAGGTTGCACCTGTAATAACAAAAATCTGTCCCAAGAGAATCTGTGAAGAAAATATGTAAACTAACCAAAAATAGAGAGTTTTGATGGATATACACARGGGCCCTTTACCAGWGAGTAAACTGAGTTTCAGTGTATTGTTAGCCAATTAGATTTAACACYGTGCCTTCTGATATTTCCTATAAYTATCAGCTTTGTGGATAAAGAATTGGCTMTTCTGTATGAAGAAAGRGAGTCCAGTSTGTTTCTGCTGRGACACCTCAGCCCCAAGCTCTCTGGAAATGAGGGCACCTGGGGGTGGYTGCACTGTCACACAGGTGGGTGCTGCCCCAGGCCCTGCTCTGGCTCAGGAGGGGATGCTCTGCCCCCGGTGCTGCCCAGCCCTGCCTCCCCCAGCTCCCACATCAGGAGGGCAGCACASAAAGGCTTTGCTCCATCCAGGGCTGACAGCTACTGGCTGCTTTAACTCTGACACCAGCAAACTGTGCCCCTGTCACTSCCCTGCCTGTCACACACTGGCAGGACTTTCGCTGAGAGCACAGCTTGGCCCCAGGGTTTTGATGACAATGGGAATCTGAATTAATTTGCTCAGCCAGAATGGTAGTTCAAGAGGTGTAAAAGCCTCGGAATCATGAGGTTCACAGAGCTGCAATTAGAATATTTAAATGGGCAGCTAGGATAAAGTCTACAAAGTACAGCTTATGTCCTACAGAATCTGAAGTAAAAGCCTGTAAAAGTTTGTCATGTTCTCCCAACAACAGCTACTCATTGCTGCCTTTGTTGAGCGTGGACTGAGTTGTTTATTTACTCGTGCATTTCTTACTATAAAATATTCAGAGTTTATCCTGAGCAATGCCATGGTTTGGGTAATGATTGTTTCCCAGGACTGGGATCCGTGCCCTTTGCATTTCTGCTCTCAGAGCAGCCAAATGCTAAGCCATAGAATTGTTTTCTTCCTCTGAAGTAGCAGCTGGTGCCTTGGAAGACACCATAAGCATCTCTGCCGAAATSTGTGTAATTGCACATGTCYGTGTGGTCTGCTCTGAGCGAATCCRTCTCCCAGACAAAACACTGTTTTCTCAAGCTGGCTTTGAAGACTGTGTGTGTTCAAATATAGCTTCAGGAAGGCACACGCATATATTTTGCTATAAACTGTGTACAACGTGTGCTGTATACAGAATATTAATGCCTCAATATGTGATTTTGTGCGACTGCCTCGCTGGCATCCTTATTGCTCTACATGGAGCTGGTTTGTGTGCAAATACAACTCCAAACACAAAGTTTTAGCTTGGCACAATCCTAAAACAATACAGATTTCCACCTGTTGTAGCAAGAGTGTTTTAAGCTAAATCTTTAATATGCAGTAAGTGGCTGTGGTCCTCTGTTCTGATCATACTTTGTCAAGCTAGAAAACTAATTAGCAGAATCTGGTGACCTGGATGTCAGAACCTCTGATATTTCAGCAAAGAGCAAAATCCTTAATTCAACAGCAGACATATTGTAGAGAGATCTGATGTGCTCCCCTGCCCACCCCTAATGACTCATAAAGATGAACTTTGTATGGGGACAAAGAGAATGGACTTTTTGTCCAAAATAACCAGAAATTGCAAGAAGCTCTAATTTATAAGTTTGATGAATTGCAAACAGCTCGATGATAATTCATTATTGCCCTAACTGAGGCATATCTGCCTACAGATACAAAAGGCAAGATGTTTAACAAGACAACTGCTTCTGGSCAATAAATCCTCCTGGGACAGGAGTGTCCCTGTCATCACCATGGCACTGCTGAGACAGAGACAGCAGCTGAACCAGAGCTCCTCAGCCCCAAAACCACTGCTCAGCTCCCAGCCATCCTCCTGCTCAGCTGAGGAATGTTCCCTGTCGTTATTGCAGGAGCTGTGCCATGCACTGCAGAGCCCATCCCTGCCAGCTCCTGGGGACAGCTGGGCACGGAGCTGGCACTGCCCTGAGGCTGCTCACAGCTGAGGGCATGGAGCTGCTGGCACTGGCACCAGTCAGGTGGGATTAAAAGGACAGCAGGGACAGGGAGAAGGACTCACCAKATTAAACACTCCCACTTTTGCAGCACCCAGCCCCAGCCTGGCCCCTGCTCTGGGGCAGTCACACCTGCAGGGTCCATTCCCTTCTGCCAATCCTGAACRGCTCCACTGAAGAAAAAGATCACTTAGAAAATAAGATCCGGTTCAAAATTCATAGTGCAACAAGCCAAGTGGCACCAAAGTAAATCCATCATATAAACAAGCAGAGAGGYTTTTCACTGCTTCCAGGAAGAGTTTGGCCTCCTGGAGGAAGGTAATTTCTGCACGAGTGACCACAAAATAAAGCRGCTAGGTCATACAGTGATAGGTACTCAGAAATGTGATAGATGGGGGAACAAGATTAGCTCTGCTTTATGTACAAGTCCATCACATTCTTGATCACATACTTTAATGGCAAAGCAGCTGCAGAACTTGCAAATTACAAGCTCTGGCTTTGTTTTCAGAGCTGCTGCATAAATAGCTGTATTTAACAACTCCAGGCAGGCTCTTCTTTCTGTAAATTGTCCCAAGAATGTGCTGGGAGTCTGCAGCAAGGGATTGTTCTCAAAAATTCAGTGTCATCTAAATTGGAGAAGCTCAGTATCCCTCCATTTCCCTGTTTGTTTTTTTGCCCATGGGTCCTTGTTGCAGTTTTTGTGCTGGGGTTGGAGATCCCTGTGCCCAGGACTGTTGGATGAGGCCCTCAGTCACTCATCTGCTTGGTCTGGAAGAGGGAAGAACTCTCCCCAGATTTAATCTATTTCAGATATTACCTCTCCTGCCTTTGTTACACTGGTTTTTTTCTGCACATTAGATAAAGCCTGGCTGGCTGCTGCCAGGAAAATTAGGTCTTCTATTGTTTTACCATTAATTATGGAGAGTTCAAGATAAGGTTTGTGTTCCAAAAGTAGAGGGCAGGAACGGTTTGAATTTTACTTTCATTATAATTAGACAGGAAATTATGAAAAGGTGAAAAATAATTCATTGAGGAGCTTTCCTCTAGCAAGATAACAAGGAAGGCACATTCTGGCACAGATGGAGTTCACAGGGTGTTATTGAACACCATTGTTCTCAGGGTGCCTGTGCTGGGCACGGGGAGCCTGTCTGTTCCTACTGATTCATGCGTGGGCACAAATGGGCAGGGGGAGGCCCCTCACTCCCTGCTGTTCTACTGAGGGCCTTTTCTCCTACCAAAAAATTWAAAAAAAATCAGGCTAAATTACTCCTTGGTGCAAGGCATTGAGTGACTGCAGAGATTAATTGGAACAATCAGTCACTTTCTGTGTAACTTGCAAAGGACACAGAGTTATGACTAATGGAAGGATGAATTAATTGGGCAGCTGTCTCTCTTTCAATTGAACACTACTGAGATAAACATTTGGACTYAGAAGCTGTCCTCATTAGAATTTCTTCATTTGATGCTGATGGTGATGTTTACAACTGCCATGAGACCCCAGAGTCTCCAGAATTTCCCTTCATGTGGAATTACTGCAGCTCAGGCTTTTAAAGGCACRTTTACAGAGGAGGGCATGAACTTGCCTGCAGCTCCTCACTGCAGGCTGGCCATGCCACAGCCCCTCAGGGTCCARTTCCTCCTGCAATAAACCTCCTGTKATCAACCTCTGCCACGCTCCCACCATTTCTTTCTTTRCAGCTTCACAGCCTGATTATTTATTTGGGGTTTGCAGGAAAAGCAGGGACAGAYGTCCTGGAAGAGAGGAGTCCATGGCAGGAGACCCTGAGGTGAATGAGGTGAAGATGAGGATTTTGGCCATCAGAGTCAATAGAAACTCTAGAAACCATATAATGCAGGTGGAGGAGCGGAGAAGGATGAATTTCTCTCTTGTTAGCAGATAAGGAAGCAAGATTCCAAGGGGAATGAGTGATTTACCCACAGTCACACAGGAAATCAGCAAGAGATATGGAAATTAATGCTGAGGAGCATTTCAGCACCTTAATCATAAAGCCAATCTTTTCCCTCAAATGCCAACAGCATTAAACGTTCCTTTTAAATKATGGAATAAGCATAAGACTTTCATTGACTTACAGGAATCTTTCCATCCAAATATTTTAGAGGGCAGCCAGTTCCAGTGGAAGGCTTGGTCAGTATTAGCACTTATGTCCAAATCTAGGAAGCAGGGGTTGGGATGAACCAAAGCAAGTTCAGCTGTCAGATTCCTTTGAGGATCATATGCTGAAAATGCAAGGTCAAAAATCCCTGGGTGTGTTTTATTATATTTACCACTAATTAGGTAGGCTTTGGYAAAAGGAGCTGAAGTATTCCCTCCTTGGGAAGCTGTTAAACTGTCAAATGGCTGAGAACAGGGAAGATTCCCAGCTCTGGCACACAAATAAATCCCTTGTTCATCTCAGATCTCTTTGCCCATCTCTGAGCAGCACCAGGTCCCTGCCCAGAGAAACACATTTTGTATAAATACATAAGAGCCTGGGTGGAAGCCTGTTTTTATTTAATCTAGCTTCAATTCACTGTCTTAACTGAAAATAATGATGTTAGAGCAGTGATCAAAGAATTGTCTCATTAATTGGCTATTAAATCATTAGCTATTAAACAGAAATAAAAGGTTAAGAATGCAACWCTCTATTCTGCCCAAAAGAATAGGAATATGTCTCCAGCATCAAAGAAACAATAAAGGCACAATTAAGAGTGAAAAGAAGCTTAAGATAAGGCAATTAGATCCAAAATGCCTGACAACTCTCATTAGAGGGTTTAGCACTACAACCTATATGGAAAAGGCAACAGAAATTCAGAAGCAAAGTCAATATTGACTTTACCAAAGGGGCTTGTAAACGGAATATGCATTTTTCTGAAAAAATATAGGCACATAAACGTTGTACTAAATTTTAACTCAGCTAATTAATTGTTATGGATTCAATCTTGCAACCAATACATATATTTGCAGTTAAAAAATTATGCCTGAACAGCATTCAGRCTCAGTAATTTGTGACTGAAATCATGCAAGTATGCTGCAATTTTCACAAAAATAACATTACTGCCCATTTATACCACCAGGACAAGGCAATATCAACTCAACAAAGACCACATTCAGACCTCTTGGGTTTGTTCACTATGTCCAAATATCTGAGAGACAGGTACAAGGCACGGGAGAGGGTCACAGGAGCATTGCCTACTGTCAGTGATTTGAGACCCAAATAATCTCCTAAAGCAGACAAATGAAGACCTGATTTATATCAAGTCACTACCAAGAAAACCCATAAAACATTGTAAATCCTGTCTGGTTCAGTCCAGTATTCTCAAAGAACAGCAAGTCCTAGAAACTCAATTAATAAAAGTTCCCACAGAGCATCTTTTTGGATCTGGTTTTCTGAAGTGCAAAAAGAAGACAGTCCCAGCAATATGTTGATGATATAGAACTCAATGCTTGAGTTTATAATATACAATTCATTGATGTTGAAGATTGCATGCAAGCTGTTTTCCATTACCATCTGTATGGCAGATTACCTTTGTCAAGTGGGCAGTTTGTCTTATCTCTCTCTTTGAGTGACCACACAGGAGGGGACCTCTGCTGATAACAGCTATTGAATATCACTGCATGACTGATAAGAACTGTAACATCCCATTGTGAGATGCTCTGCCCAGAGGGAGGAGCCAAGCATTGCTACCCAGATATAACCTGAGATTCTAGAACACCAGCATGGCTTTTCTCCACAGGATTCCCCAGAGGAACAGCAGCTGCCTCTTCCTCCACAGGATCTTCAGAAGAATAATACATCCTTCTCTACAGATCTTCCTTGCTCCAACAGAACCACACCTGACACTGCAGGAGGGCTGCAGCCACATTTTCAATCAGACTACCACCAACACCCTGACCAACAGTGTGTCAGGTTGGGTTCTGACTCTGGCAGTATTGTTCTAGTGGGCTGCATTGTTTATTTTATTTTTTTTTCTTCCCTATTAAAGAACTGTTATTTCCTGCTCCCATATTTTTGCCTGAGAGCCCCTTAATTTAAAATTATAGCAATTCGGAGGGGTGGGGAGGGTTTTACATTCTCCATTTCAGGGGAGGCTCCTGCCTTCCTTAGCAGACACCTGTCTTTCCAAACCAAGACACACCAGTGTTCAGCACAGCCAGTGTTAGGCATGAGGGGCTGGTGTGGCCATCCCAGGATGTGTCACTGGTCAGGGCTTTGAGCACTGTGTGTGGGCCAGAGCCTGAGAGGGCACCTGAAGCCATCCCAGGCAGTCTGAGCTGTTGGCAGATCCCCCATGGCTTCAGCAGGGAGCAGGGGGGTGTTGGAGCTGCTGAGGAAGGGGGGTTGCTGTGTGTCCCTAAGAGTGAGAGCTCCATCAGCAGTGTAGGTGTTGTGCTGTGCTGGTGAGTGTCCCCACAATCTGTTCTGGGTGACAAGCCTGCTGTGCAATTTGGGTGCTTTGCGTGGATTTCACTGGCTCTGCTCAAAGTGCTGAAATATGGAAGCCAGCTGAATGATCCTGCAGTTGTAAACCAGCTCAGGCACTGGGGGAAGTGAGATCTGCTCCCTGGGAGCAGCTTCTGCAAACTTGTGCGCTGTGTGTGCTTATGCTCAATAGTAAGTTGATTTTATTGTCAGGCTCTGGTCCTTGAGAGCGCAGCAGGGCAGGTGGAGCCTCTCCAGGGCTGATGGTGGAATGGTGAGGAGGGGTTAACCCACAGGGTATTGGAATTGCAGGATTTGGAAGTCAAACATGCTCCTATTATCACCTGAGCAAATCTCTAAGGCTGATGAGGAGTGAAATGGTGTGCCTTCCCTGATGTAGCTTGAGACTGTGTCCTCTGGTTTTGTCAGAGACCGACCCCACCTGTCCACAACCTCCCTTTAGGAAGGTGTAGAGAGCAATAAGGTCACCTCTAAGAGGGCAATAAGGTCACCTCAAAGAGGGCAATAAGGTCAACTCTAAGAGGGCAATAAGGGCACCTCCGAGAGAGCAATAAGGTCAACTCTAAGAGAGCAATAAGGGCACCTCTAAAGCCTCCTCTTCTCCAGGCTAAACCTCAGTTCCTTCAAAAATTCCTCACAGCGTTTGTGTTCCCAGCCCCTCACAAGCCTTGTTGCCCCCTCTGGACGTGCTCAAGCATCTCAACATCCRTCCCAAACTGAGGGCCAGAACTGGGCACAGCAAACTCCTGTGGGTGCCTCACCTTGACCACGTCTTCGTCGGCGGATCTGCACTCGGTGGAGTCGGAGACGTCGACCACGGAGCCGTCCTCCTGCACGGCCACCACCTTGACTGGCACTGCCACCATCCTGCCCGTCAGGATGGCTGTGTTGAGGATTTCTGTGTCCTGGGGGCACACACAAACACAGGGTGAGTGTTGGAGCAGCACAACAGCACGAGAATGGCACAGGGGTCATGACAGTGACAGGCACAGGGATGGGACCCTCCCTTGTACGCACCCTTGCAGCTCCCTGCAATGTTTTAGCAGCTTTCTAAGCCAAAAGCTGCACCAGGAGCACCAAGCCCTGTTCTGACAAACATGGGTTTATCCCTTTTGAGCCATTTACAGGCCTGGCTGAGGGCAGTGGCATCTGAAAGCACAGCACTGCTCAGTAGGATCTACAGGGCATCAGCAGCTCCTCCCAGCCCTCTGCCCCAGATGGTGCCAGTGGTTTGGGAGGGGATTATCCACCACCACAACAGCATTTCTTCCTTCCTGTTCCAGCTCTCTCTGCTGTGAGTTGACCATTTATTTCCATAAATACATTAGGAGAAAAACTGTGCATCCATATACAATTTTTTTRGTCTTTCCCCACCTAGAGACACTTAACCACGTTTATCTGTAACCCTGATGAATTCACAGTGCTGGCACTCTAATGACTCCATTTCACAGCCTTCCTCTCTGTCTCAGGRTGATTAATTACTCCAAATGAGTTGCTACAGAGGCCCCTGCCTGGCATAAGCAGGTCCAGGCTGGAGGGGAGCAGCCTCTGCAGAAGCAGTGCTGACTGCCAGCCCAAAAGGTGACACACAAGTGGGGCAAGGAATGATCTGGGATTTCACAGGGATTCATTCTGCCCCCCTCAAAAAGCCTGCAATAGGAAATACTGCTCTGAATCAATCCCCTTTTCATTTTTCAACTTCCATAAAACTAATTGCTTGCCAGTTAGGGGGGGAGGGGAAATAAAAAAGTTGCTTCAAACCAATTTAACTTTAAATTCCATTATTAGAATTGGTGGAAGAAGGAATGGATTTTAGTGAAAAATTTGATGGCAGCTTGCATAGGGAGATATATTCACTATCATTTGCTCTGGCTGCTGGCTAGATTGATAGAGAATAATGGGCATTGACCACAAGCTAAGGACAGCTGGAGAAGACCAATAAATACTTGCAACTAAGATGTATTATTAATCAATATTCAGAACCTTCTACAGKAAGCGGCCTGAATTAAATGAGCTGCAGCACTAATACCAGCAGTGCCAGGCACCTCTGAGAGCCCAGAGAGGTTTATGGGCAGCAGAACAGCATCCAGCACACACTGGAGTCCATTTCTGCTCAGGACAGCCCTGAAAGGTCGTGCTCAGCTTCACACTCAGACTTCAAWGTGATTTAAGAGTCATCCTGAGCAGAGAGGCTTTTTGGATAACACCTCAGGAAATAAGTGCAGGCTTTGTTCTGTTCTCTGAGAGGCACAAACCAGATGTTCTACACAGTAAATGACTGTCTAGTTTTTGTTTCTGTTGAACTGGCTCATTTATAACCAGCTGCCAGCCAGGAGAGAGGGACACTGGCAAAGAGAGGAGTATGTGACGGAAGTGGAAGTGTGAAAAAAACAACTGAAAATCCTTTACAAAGACTGAGATTTGAAAAAGGCTGAGGAGAAAATGCACTGCCAGGTGGAAGAAAGCACTTAGGTGCACCTCACYTGGAAAAAGGTTTTATAAGACAGCAAAGAGAAGGCAATTCATCCACAAGCCAGAGAAGAGGCAGTTAGATTTCACCACTGCAAACACCCCATGTAGCCTAAGCCCTCAAATATCAGATATTTGATGAAGACCTGGTGGTCCTGGGTCAAAGGGCTCGTGAGGAGCAATTCTCCAACATTCTCCAACAATAGATGGTGTTCTTCAACACAGCTGGGGAAAATCTATTTTGGCCAAGGTCACAAACAGTGAGCACACAACAAATTCCACTTGCAGACTCTCTGTTAGCACAGCTGTGAACTGCTCAGGTCAGGCAGGCAGTGCTTGTGTCAATCACAGCCTGAGCCAAAGCACCAGGGGGTCAGGATTAAACACTGAGCCAGGATTAAAGGGCTCTCTGCACCTTGGTGGACCGGAACCAGCTCCTCAGCAGGCCTGATCCATTTCCCATTTGTCTTTTGTGCTGTTTGTGCTATCACCCAGGTGTTGGCCATCCTGTGTGGCAAAGCACAAGCCTCCAGCCCCCTCTGAAGCTCTTTAGTGCCYAAGTTGCACTCAGGCTTTGGTGCACTGAAGGATAAATGRGAAGTTTTAAAGGCATTTGCATTCCTTTCCTAAAAGATGAGCATGAGACAAGCACCAGAACTGTCCTGAGCTTCCCAGCACACACAGGAGCCCCTGTGCTAATTAGCTGGGGCAGCCTCCCAAGCCCTGCACTCCACTGTGGGCAGCTCCACCACAGAAATCAATATCTCAGAGGCCTGATGCCTGCACTGAGTGCTACACAAATATAATAGGCTGGGTAAAGGCCTTCTTAAGAGCTGGCTATTTATAGACTGCAAAAATACATTTCCCCTGAGGAAGAAATATGAACTAATTGACTGTCCAGTAGATTTATAAACAGACCTTTTAGTGCTTCTTCAACAAGTCATAACATTRCATCTAAATTCTGTAAAGCTTGGTTTGCATTTCCATGGTAGAGTTTCCTGCAGGAAAAGAGCTGCTGAACTTCAGCTCCCTGTGTTGGTGATTTCTGACAGCATCTGGGATGCAGAGAGGGCTCATTGTGCTGATGGTCCTCCCATGTGGCACYGTGAAACACCAGCCAGGAGCACCAGCACCACCCTCTGGCTGTGGGCACTGCAAGGCCCCTGGTGAAAAACTGGGAATCCTTCCCCATTTCTTTTGTTGAGGTCAGATCTTGACCAACTCCTTCAGCTCAGCAGCCTGAAGGGGTGGAAGCTACACATTCATATCACAGGCTCCATCCCTGAAGAATAATAATAATAAAAATAAAAATAATACTAATAATGCTAATACTAATACTAATACTAATACTAATACTAATACTAATACTAATACTAATACTAATAATAATAATAATAATAATTATTATTATTATTATTATTATTATTATTATTATTATTATTATTATGTGTGTTTATCTGCAGCTTCTACCTGACTGCATTAGCACTTCAGCAGAGCTCTTTTTAATTACAACTGTAACCTGCTAATAGCATTTCTTTGTTGTCTGAAGGAATCTACTTCTTATGCAGCCCAGGCTAAATTAAAATTTAATACAACATCAGGTCGCAACAGAACTAGGAAGCAAATGACAGCTGTTTAATTAAAACCTAAAGCTGATTAGATGGCACTACTGAGAGAAATACTCAAGAGGAAGAGCAGAAAACTACTGGAACTCAAAGCTGGGATAATGGCTTTATTTAAATATGAATCAACACTGCACAGAGCCCTAGTAAATGTTTGACAACTGGTGGGTTTGGACAAATGAGGAGGAAAAGTGAATGGGAGAAGTGTCAGGAGCCCTGAGAGAGCTGTGACTGCAAACGCTGCTGGGACTGGGGAGGGACCAGGATTGCTGGGGAGTGACTCCCATGGGCCTGTGACTGCAAAACTTGCTTGATGGAGGACCCAGACTGCCGAAGGGAAATCTTTGGCCCTGTGACCAAGCTTCATGTTTCCCCTTTGGCAATGGACCGGATTGCTGGGGAGTGACTCCCAGGGGCTGTGACTGCAAACATTGCTGCCCCTGGCATGGACCAGGAGCTGGGATTGCTGGGGAATGACTCCCAGGGGCTGTAGACTGCAAACATGTGCTGCCCTGGGCATGGACCAGGAGCTGGATTGCTGGGGAGTGACTCCATGGGTAGCACAAATCAGCTGAGGAACTCCAGGCTCAAAGCTCCCAATAATTGTGCTTCAAACACCACCTAAACAGTGACCCAAATGCTCCTTGGGCAGGCGACTCTAAGGCAGCTCCCCCAGGTCCCAGCACTTTCACCCTCTTTTGGMTGAAAAATGAAGACATGGAGGAATGGATGATCCATGTCACAGGAAAGCACCTCAGGAGCTGGAGCAGGTCAYGCCAGTGCTGATTCCAGCCAGAATCCTGCCCAGAGCCCTGCAGCCCAGCTCCCCTGACAGGTATCATCCCTGGGATTAATGCACCAGCTGCCTGCGTTTTTCTAGAGGTTAACAAAACATGCTACAGTACACTAAACCCAATAAACACTCAATTGTAAATCAGGAGGGAAACCTAAAGCCAGCCCTATTCCACTGACAAATGCTACAGTTAAATGCCTTTTGGCATTTAGCTGAAATGACTGTCTTCAGTGAGGAAGGCAGAGAGCTGGAACATTTGTCTGTAGAATTGCATTCCTTCATTATTATTTCTTTCCCCTGAGTGTAGCTCACGAAAATACATTTGTAATATTAGAAGGAGTCTTTTAGGAAGCAGTTCTTCTGCCTGGAAACGGCATCTCTTAAAAAATGTAAATTACAGGGCAGATTGTGACGTGTGGGCTGGGCTAGGGGAGGGTTTTTTATTTGATAAATTATTCACCACCTTTTGCTTCAGATCAAAGAGCAAGGCAATATAAATCCATTAAGCAAGCTTAATATATAAATTAGATGCTTTGCTGAAATTATTATAATCCACAGCAATTCTGTAGTTTCCCCCCTCGTGGCTGAACACCGTTTTAGGTTTCCAATACATATTAATGAAGCCTGGCAGCGAGAAAACTCCATTTTCCACCATTCTATCAGGTAAGATACACCATTCAATCACCCAAAGGCAAGAGCAAACAACTGGGATTATGTGTTTATGAAAGATTAGAAAATGTAAACAATTTTGCAAAGAGATTATATTCTTTGACCTTTTTTCATTCCTCATTTTCTTTCTTTCCTCCTTCCCACTAAAGAGCTGAACTTCAGCTGCTCCTTTACTCTACAATCATCATTTCAGTGCAGCACTTGTGGAACCAGCAATTCCCCAAGTTCTCAGGTGTCAGCACGAGTTCCCATCCCARTCCCTCCATCATCCATTCCCTGCTCTGTTTCCTCATCCCTGGAGAATCCATCCCTGCTAGAGGGGTCAGTTCTGACASAGGGACAATCACAAACCCTGCAGCCTCTCCTGTCCAAGCTAAAGGCCACCCTCTATCTCCTAATAAAACCTATAAAAATAAAATAGAAATAGAAATATAGAGAAATAAAATATACAGAAATAAAACCTCTAACAAGGTTTTGTTTCCTGTGGGATGGCTGAGGAAGGGCAGGCAGGTGCAGGTGTTGTGCWGCAGGAATTAGTGCAGATTGAGCCATGCTCAAAGGTTCCCAATCACTGCTTCTCACTGAACAATGGAGGCAGCAGCCATTAGCCTAATTGAATATTATTCTAGATGTGTATCACTGCAAAAACAATTTGCTTTAGCACAAAAAAGCATGATCCAGAGACTCCAAAGCAGAGTCTCATTTCTGGACTTGTCTTTTTGCCATGGAGCCACTGAAGGAAGCTCAGATCTCAGCAGAGTGTACCTGGCACACAGAGCCAGCTCTCTCTTGGATTCATGGAAACTAAAGCTGAGGTTTACTCCATTTCATGTTTTTTTACCAAGGAAATTCAGCTCATTGTGWGGTTTATGTAGGATGAACAAGCAAAACCTGCTGCTGAAGGTGAAACCTGATTAGACACACAGAGACTGTCATTTCTGTGACCTGAGGCAGTTTGGGGTTTGGTTTTTTTTCATAACTCAGAACAGATCTGCCCCCATTAAGCAAAGGTTCAGAACACAGCCTGGTGCACTTGGCAGAAGTAATTGCAACCTGTCAGGCAGGCTCCACTGTGCCTTGTGCACGAGCAGAACCCTTTCTGAGCCTGGGCTCAGGTTATTTCTGCCCAGCACATCATGTCCCAACTGCTCTGTGACACCATCGCTCTCAGTGCCCACCTGAGGCTGCAGAGCTGGGGAGCAGCTGCTGTGAYCCTGATTTTAAATGTCTGCAGAGAGGACAGGCAGCAAGAGCTCCTGACTCCTGCTTCAGGCCCTTTAGCCAGGAAACACAGGGCCTAAAGTCAGCCTCAAAGRCTGGTAAGCTCTGCCAGCCGTTCCCACTGGAATTTGTGCTGTATTCAGAAATCTGTGCAGGATCTGAACGTTCTCCTGACAGGCTCAAGCCAGTCCTTAACAGCAGGTGACTGGGAACCATTTTAAAGCATATTTAGAGATTCTCYGTTCATTTAGAGATATTGMTTTTTTCCCTTTTTGTTCCAAAAYAATATAATCATGTTCTGACTTAATAAAATTGTGGCTCCCCTCTGACTGAAATCAAACAATATCCCCCTGCAAGTGGACACAAAWTGGGCAGAGTTCTCTGCTCGAGAGCAGTGAGTGTACAAACTGATTCACTAATGATTGCTTTCAAYTGGCCATGAAATAATTAATCTGAACATTCCTCAAAGGCATTGTTTTCTCCACAGAGAAGTCTAAGGAGGCCATGCCTTGCCATGGAACATAATTATCAGATTCACTTGAGTACCATCAGCAGTCAAAGATACAATTTTCTGGCTCTGTGTGTTTGTCCCACAGGCTTAATAATATTTAACAACATCAGGATGGCCATTTGGAAAAGCTGCCTTCAGACACCTCTCTAACTCTTTTCCTGCTCCTGATATTRCCTTCAGACTGGGCTGAGGGAGGGTTTTCTAGAGGGAATTCTCTGRCCCTGGTGCAATGGGAGAGCTGGCAACTCAGGGGCTTGAAAAGGCTTCAGCTTCACGAGAGCAAAACTGCAGGCACTGAAACATAAGGCTGTGGATCACGTGAGTTTAGCACTGCAATCTGTGTGCTCATCCTCTTCCACGAGCCCTACCTGGGCAGAAATCCATGTCCTTCTGTAAGAACAGCTGCTTAATGCRATAGAAGGATGCACAAATTAATTACAGCATGTCTGCACCACATCCCAACATGCTGCAGGACACCAGCACGGAGGGAGTGTGGCTCTCCCCTGCCTTGGACACAGAGCCTGGCTCCCTTCAGCCCTTCCAGGGGCTGTGCCTCAGGAAAAACTATTTATGAGCAGGGAAAGATCCTTGGGAAAGCAACCATAGCACTGTGCAAAGTCCTCTGAGATGTCCTGACAGGAGACAGCAGTCACTGGGCAGGGGGGCAGGAGAAGTGGGGTTTGTGTCTTCCCCCTGAGCACAGTTCAAACACTGGTGTCAGTCCTGGCCAGAGCAGGATGAGCATTAGCTGTACTTGAGAAGAGCCTTATGGAGTTTAAACAGAGCTCTGGGAGATGCTCTCAGTCATTGTCCTGCAAAAGGAGGATTTCATTTTCTGAAGAACATGGATCTGCAYGAKAGAGCTGTGCCTTACCRGAACTATTACTGCTCTTTATTCTTGAAGAGGGGCTGTGTTATCTGTCAGGGCCAGGCTGCTGTACTCCCAGATTTCACCTGTTCAGGGGATTTCACAGCTGCTCTGGGCTCTCACAGCCTGGCRCAGCCTCTCCWGAGCCCCTGGGTGCCTGCAGGGASTGATTCCCTCCCTGCCACTCAAGGCCAGCACCACAGATACCCTGGAAGATTTCTCTCTCTCCATTGCCTATTGAAGGGCTCAGATGTCTCTTTYTACTTGAAGTCAAGGATTAGGGGAGAGCATCTCTACCCCTCCATGCTTTCAAACCACAAACAGCCAGTACCCACACACAGCTGCTGGTTCCTTCACCCCTGGGAGTTAAAATTTACACCTGCACCATCCACACAGTGACACAGACTCACATTTGATGCACCTTTGGMCTGCTTCACTTAATAAAGTTTCCTGCTGCTGTTTGGGATGCAGGAAAAAGAAAAACATCCCATCTGTGGCCAGTGCAGCAGCAGCCCTTCCTATCCTTGCACACCCAGAGCTTTTGCTGCTCTGTTCCCTGATTCTGGGACCCAAGGGAGTGCTGCCTTCCACCTSCCCAGCACTGAGCTCCTGTCAAACAAACACCAGAGAAAATCCCACCTGGCTGGGCTTGGCACTGCCTGGGAGTGCTTTTGGTTTGGAGAAAACAAATTAGCTTCTCCATGAAAATCAAGTGTAGAGAAGACAACTTTGAGAATATTTTCTTTTGGAAAAAAAKCCCTAAAATTTAAAAATGGGATTTTTTTTTCCAAATCAGAACATTGATTTATTAGAGGTGAGTTTTTGAGAGTTTTCTGCCTGATCTAAGAACTACTGGAGGATTTTTACTTCCTTCCTCTGCCTCTTCTTGGCTTGAGTTTTGTTCTTGACTTTAATTTGTCAGTCTGCTCACCTTGTGTGACGTTCCACCTTGTTCTGACATGCCCCTGTGTCTGATTATTTCTTTTCCTGCACAACTTTTACAAAGAACAACCTCTTTTTTATTCAAGTTCAGAACAAAATCCCTTTTTTGTTTTCATGATTGAATTTCCCAGTGAACTCTTGTGCACTGTATTTATTTCCTGCAGACTAGGACAATATCATCTGGGTTTCAAAAGCTGAGCTGCTGCTGTCAGAACATCAATATTTTTCCAGAGTCCATCAGATTTTAGGAAACACAGTACCTCAAATGAAAGAATGTGTTAAGAATCTGTGAGAAGGTAATAAAATAAAAAAAAATTTAAAAAGAGACTGACTGGAAGTAGTAACTATAAAAAAGACCAACTATCCACAGAAATGTAGAACTGCTGTGAATTCAGCATCAAACCATTGAATTTTCATCTTTTCCCTTCTCTATTTCATCTGTTCTATAAATTAGGTATACAATGATTTATTTAAACTACTGCTCCCAGTATCTAGTCTTTCCACAAGACTTCAAGCCAGTTCTCAGCTCTGCCAAAAACAACAGGACAGTTATTTCAGGTATTTTCATTATACATCTAAAATAACTGAGGCACAGGAAATCCCACCAGGCCAGGGCCAGATGAGGAAAACCATTCCCTATTTATTCCCCAGGTCCCTGCCTGTGCTCTGGGTACACTCAAACCTGCTGTTGGTTCTGACCAATTGAAACACCAATTTCCACACCTTTCCTACTAACTGGCCTTTTTGCATAACAAGAAAATGGGGATTTTATTGGCAGGTTCTCTGAAATTCAGCTGTGCAGCAAAACAAATATCAGTGACTGCAAGGAACTACAGAGGGCTGCAAATGCAGCAGCAGATGAAAGGAAAGGGAGAAATGCAGCATTACAGTATTATCTGCCATCCTTCCTAAGTGGAAAATGATAATGGCATATCCAGAGTTTACAATGGCACATGAGTTTCTAATGCCACTGGCAGCTGCAGGAGTTCAAGGGRAAAATCACTGAATATCTCTTAATCTGAAACAATTGCAAAATGTTCCATTTCCAGGGGCTTCCAGTGTCACCTCACAGGTGGGGCAAGGGGATGACATCAATGTTTCTCAGCCATAGGAAGTGACAGAGTCATTGGTTTTCAATAGAAGTATTCTGTAAACAGACAAAGGTCTCCCACTTACTATTCTATAAGGCAAGTAAATATCAAAATCACAGCACATTTCCTTGATAAAGGATTTTAACTGGTCCCTTGTTCTTACACCTCAGCACCAAACTCACACCAGGCTGGGATTCCACAGCAGATTTAAWTTTTTTCATTTAAATTGTTTGTAAACTTTGTGAAAGAGTGGCTGACTTSGTTTTCCAACAACAGACACTGAAGGACAGAAGGAAAATGAAAAATAGACTTCTATCTTTGCTTCCAAGGTATTGTCTTCATAATTAGCCTTTAGAAGTCATTAYGACATGATTTAAATCCAAATCTCCCCATCTGTTTCTTCAGAACCTGTRCCATTATGAGAAATGGGGAAAGTACTGATTTTCCAGAGAGAGAAACTGGGTGCAGCAAGAGGGGTAAAAGAGAATTACCCAATGTGTGTGGAAGGCCTCATCTCCAAGAACTATCTAAGTGAAGGAAAGCCTCTCCCATTTTCTGCCATTTCCCTAAAGTGAGACACAAAAATACACCCCGAGCTGCAGAAAGAAATCAGGTCAGCCCTGCTGGACGGTTCAAATAAAAGGAATATTTGCTATTCACCTCCATTAAGGAAATTTATCTCCCTTAAAATTGCCTCTGTTAACCATTCATTCTTTACTTTCCCTCTAAAAATTGGCAGGTTTTCATGATAATACATTTATTTCTCCTTTTGCACCACCAATTTCAGARWGCTGACTGCTGTAAGGTGGGAGGAAGGCCAGGAGTGGGGCCAGGTCCTTCCTGTCCCTCCCTGCACATCCCCCCTGCTAAATGGACAGATGGGCACAGGAAAAGAGGCTTTCTGCAGAAAACACAGCTGAACAAAACAYGTGGTTCTCTGGCATTTTGACACATCGTTTTAGCACAGAATTGAACAAAGGTGGGAAAAGTGCTGCACTTAAAGGCCTCCATGAACCTGACACAAAATTCCAGCTGCAAAGTGCTTGCACGTGGAAGCACCCCTGCACAATTACCAGGCAGAAGAGAGCAAGCTCTCCTCACCTTCCACTTCTCAGCACTTGGGCTTCTTTKCTTTTTTTTCCCCACCTTGGAATATTCAGGCACGTCCTCCCCTCCTGGTGATATTTCATCCCAGTTGTTGCCCCACATCTGTGCTGAAACACACTGGGCACAGATGTGGGGCAATAATTCCTAAAGTTTGTTTTCAAAGTGTTCCTCCAAAAAGGGAGGCTCTTACCTAAATCAAATTCAACATGGTGATTCAAATATCTCATTTAAACTACMGCATTTTCAATTTTTCCAGGCAACAGGAATAAGTTGGTAATGGATAAKCAGGACCTTGAAACAAAAATCATTGTTCCTTTGTTACCATGCAAGAATTTTCCAAAAGCCCAAAAATCACTGCCAGAAGGCTCCTTTAACAAAAAGTGGAACAAGGTAATCAAACATTTCCCTCTGCATTCTCTTGTGTTATTGCAAGTTTGTTTTCATGGCCAATGGGATACAAAGTGGTCAACCAAGGCCAAGCTCCTGAAGTCACAACTACAGCAAACGCACCTTTCTGTTGAAAGGTTTTCATTTTTTTGCCCAATGACACTGGCARCCAGCTCCCTGCCCACCAGTTACACTCTCCAATGTGGCACTTCAGTGCTGCTTTTCTTCCTCCTGGTTAATGAAGGCAGTTGTGCAAGTTGCTGTTGATTTAGTTTGGGATTTTTCTCCCAGCAGCGTTGCAATTAATTCTGGTGCACAGATCCAATGCAATCTGACAAGAGCTATTATGGAGAACAAGCTGGAATAAAACTGCACCTGCATTTCTTCTTGAAGACAAGTGGTGACAGGAGTGGAGGAGAGGAGGAGGGTTCCTGGCCAGGTACAGTGGGACAGAGCAGGACAGAGCCAGCCTGGGACGGGCTGGGCAGGAGCAGCAGCTCCCTCCTCTGCAGCAGCACCCCTGCTCTGCTCTCCTTTGCTTTTTCTCCTTTCTTGCACAACAATCCCAAACCAGAGTTTCAATCTAAAAAGCCTCACTCCAGCATGCACTGCAATTCAGRCCAGAGGGGAATAAACCAATATAATCTGGGGGAATCAAGGCAGAGGAAAGGACTGCAGACTCTATTAAGCATTAGCTGTGTGTAGCTGCTGTAGTCTGTATTTCACCAACTTTTGTCACAGCTCTTCCCATTTATTCTGCATGGTCTCTGGGGGTAAACAAAACCCTGCATGAGACTGAAAAAACATTGACATGAAAGGTGCACTGGGATATGATATATAAAGATTTTGCTATTTTTACATGTGCAGTGATATTTAGAAAGGTTGGGAATGATGTTTAGATCTTATTTATTTCTGGTCAAATGGATTGCCAGAGGATTTTTCTGACAGTGGCTGTTTACAATTCCGTGGCAGTGAATAATATGCAGAAAATGTGTGAGGTCCTGGGGTTTCATTCACAAAATGCTGCAATATGAATTCAGCTGAGGCGGGAGCTGTGGCCTTTTGGTGAGTGTGTGTTTTCAGAGCACAACACCCTGGGAACACACCTCTCTCCAGGGCAGCCTCACTGCAGATTGTTTGGGCATTACAACAACCACACCTGGTAATTTTACACCATGTCCTCACCTCTGCAGCACCACAGGAAGGGGGGCAATGTGTGACTCCAAGGGAAGCCCCCATTTATCTCTCCAAGAGCCAGAGTCACTTTAAAGAGAGTTTTTCCCTCAAAGAGTTCTGACAGGCATTTCACTGATGACTAAAACTTTATATTCAATATTTTGTTCACGTGCRCACAAGGAACAGTACAAACATGATTATACATTGAAAATTAACCCACAATGATTAATTGAGTAGATTAACCTCCAGAACACTTGGACAGCTGTTTCAACATGCTGTCTTTGAGGGCAATATGCTGAAGCAGCTGTTCTTACACATAAGGTAAAATTGTCTGCTTTGTTTTGCAATGTGAACACTCAAGGCCTGTTCTGTGTCTTGGTGACTTTAACACACACTTGGAGCATTGCCAGGGCTCTGGATAACTTGCATACATTCCTTTTTTCCCCACCTTATTAGCAGCTTCAACAATGGCAACTCATTTGCTCAGCAAAATGCTCAAAAGCAGAGTCAAGTGGATTTCTGTCACAGACATATTTTATAAAAAATCCTTTTGTCAGGATCTTTTCTCCTGAGAAGCTGGGAAACTTCAGCTTCTCCGTGTTTTGCTGCTTTGGAATGTGATTTGGAGAATTGTTTACCCAACATGTGAATTGTTTTTACTTGATGACCAATGACAGCCAGCTGTGTCGAGGCTGTGAGCAGTCACAAGATTTTATTATCATTCCTTTCTGTTCCTTTCAAGCCTTCTGATAAAATCCTTTCTTCTATTATTTTATTATAGTTTAAAATATCATTTTCTTTTCATATAATATATATCATAATAATAAATCAGCCTTCTGAAACATGGAGTCAAGATTCTCATCTCTCCCCTCATCCTGGGACCCTCACACACCACCACAGATTTCTGTCCTCTCTACACGGGATCCACACTCAGAGGCTGCTCCCTGCAGCAAGATCCTCCCCGAGTGCATGAATGAACTGGATTATTTTGCATGTGGTTTTACAATAGCACAAGTGTTCCTTGAATGGAAAGCATGTCCTGGTCCATGGAGCTTTCTCTCCTTGTTTCCAAGGCAACTCAATACACAGACATGCAAACACACGTGTGTGCTATTAATATTCCTTCTGGATGGGGAAATATCTTCATTTATCAATGAAARACTCAACAGCTTCTGGAGGAGTGAAAGACTCAGACAAACTTCTCACAGAGGAACTCACAGCAGGAAAACATTCAAGAAACTCTTCCCTTTGATTTTACACTAAGACCACATGTTTTGGCAAGTTTTTGCATCAAGATCTCCTCCAGCCACATGAACACAGAACCCTGAGTCCACCTTGCCTTGTCCTTGTTCTGCAATCAGGCTTTCAGTCAAGTTCTTCCAAAAGAAGGAAACAACCTGGGAGCTTGGTTGGCACATTCCTGCCCCTGGAGTCCCTSCCATGAATGAGAAGCTGACAAAACTGGTGGCACTTTGTGCTCCAGAGAGGTTCTGCAGCCTGCCAGCGCCGAGCTGCAGGAGCTGCTCCTGACACTGCACCAGGGCTGAACCTGCTCCACGCTTCCTAATGAAACTCATTTCAGAYCTAGTGAGGTCTGGGCACATAAATGATTTGTCATGCTCAGCACTCCGTGCTAAATCACATTTATAGCCTCTAATTCTCAATTGTAATCCTCTTTGGGATTGGCTTAATTGRTCTGCTTTTAAGAGCTGGGGGTCAGGTACAGCCACTGAGTGCTGAGTGAAAACTGCACAGTCTGTGCCTGGCTGATTCTGCTGCTTGTCTGAGCAGGGAGATGTCACAAAGAAGGGAGGCAGCTGAAATGGCAAGAGATGCTTTCAAAGAAAGCACTTTGAACCATTGTTGGTTCATGGTTGTTTCCATCTTTCTGATTTCCCCCCTGGCATATGAAAGGCCTGATGATTGCTGTCACTGCCTGGGAGGTTGGACTTGMCATTCCCACTCTGCTTTGTGGGGTTTCAGAGCACATCAGGCCTTGATCCAGAGCTGGCTCTTGCCTGTCTAAATACCCCATTAATGACGACAGAATCTGGTCTGTCCTTAGGGGTCAGGTGTCCAAAATAAACCCACGGGCACAGTACACCTCAGGGAATTTCACAATACCAAATCCCAAGGCAATGCAAGCTCAGGGCAAGGCAAGCTCAGGTAAAGGGCCTTACTCAGATCTCCTTATACCAGCTATGGATTTGAAGGGACATAAATGTGATTTACCTCCAAGCTTAAGAGCCAGCAATTGTGCTGAAATGGGACGCTGCTTATACTGAATTCAGTTTAGGCTGGGGTTGATTTAGAAACAGCTGGCTGTGATTTATGGTGGAGGGAATGCAGTAGAATTCCATTAACATCAGCAGAACACCTTTGCATTTCACTGGGGAACCTGGACCTCTTTTCCATATGTGAACACAGGATGTTCCTCCTCCTTTGCATAAGTATTTGAAGCTGTGCTTTATGCAGCTCTACTCTGGAAAAAGATTTGGGTTTTATGTCACCTCTTGTTTGTAAATAAATGTTTAAAAAGAGGAAAWTCTGCAGGGGATGCTATGAGAAATCCCTGACTTGCATGGGAACTCCACCATCCTGTACTAAGAAAACAGTTTATGAACCCAATTCCCTCCATTCATGCACTCCTTAACTTTTCAACATTGCTCCTATTAACTTGCACACCATGTAGCCTTAATGATTTTAGGTTACATTTATACTACATGCTTCTATTTATAAATGGTTTATAAGGGAGACTAATCAATATTTAATAGACATTTTAAGTGTGCAGCAGACATGAGCAGCATGTGTTAGAGAAGGTCAAAGGCACATCAATAGCAGGGTTAGAAACACCTGCGAGCTCTGACTTGCAAACAYCCCCCTGGGCCAACAGGATTCTGTAACAATATTAATAGCAATTATCCAATTAGTAACAGTTTCATTAATAACTGAGTCTTTGTGAACTATTTTAAATGTAATGCAATCACACAAGGAAGCAGTTCCTGTGTGAGAGGTGACCTATTCCATCACAAGCATTAGGGAGAAATCCATGGGTTAGGTTTAAATGCCACCCTCCTCCCATGAACCTGAACTGACACTGGAACATTCCAGTTCAAACACCATTACAGTGTTACTTTGGGATCTGGGCATTTTAMCATACATCCTTAGGGTTAAACTCTGCTTGGAGACACAGAAATTCCAATCTCCCAGGAGCCTGGAGCTGCTTGCTGTGCATTTCTGTGCGTGTAGGAGGCCACAACTTTGCCTTTTTATTTACAGAACCATTAATTAAATTACTGCAATTAAATACCAAATCAAATTGCATTAAGATAACATTAAGCACACAGGAAGTCAGAATCAGAGCCGGTATTAGGGTTAATGGGAGCTCTACGTGGATAGGTTTTAATGTCTATAAGCCAGATCCCAGAGGATGCAGCTGACACACACAAAACCACCACTTTATGCAAATATTCTTTCACAATGTCCTAGTTTTTGCACCATTTCCAATTGTTTGTGTGGGTTTCCTGCTATTTTCCTCTTCAGGCAAGTCACCTGAAGCGAGATGGAAGAGCTCTGTCAATGACAGCTTCTGATCACCTCCGAGCAGCTGAGCCACAACATTCCCAACTCCCAATTAGTCCACAGGGCACAAGCTGCAGTGACAAATCCACCTGAAATTATGGTTCCTCTACTTTCTTTTTAATCTCTTTTCTAATTAACTGAAACAGTAATAGAGAGATTGCCGGAAAAAAAAAAATAGCCAAGGGAATCTCAATCCTTGTTTTCTGCACTGTCACACCCACAGSAGTGAGCACCAGCTCCACTCAGCAAACCCCAGAAGGGGAAGATCCCTCCCTGCAGAGGTCCTGCATTGCCTGGGAAACACAAGGAAACCCCCAAAATGCTGATTTTTTGCCACAGCAATAAAGTGGGAGGACCCACTCTGCAGCAAACTGACCCTGAGTGCAACCCCAGCCCTCCTCAAGGATCCAAACCTGCTGCTGGAAAATCATCACTGAAATGGAAAATGTTCCTGCAGCAGACCCCTTGTAGATTCTTGCTGTGTTCTCAACTTAATGGTTTTCTTGAGATTTTTACAGCAGAATTAAAATAATAATAATAATTWAAAAAATTATGTTTGCTTATGCAGTGATCAAACTAGCACAGAACTCTGTGTGCCTGTATTTTCAGCTGGAGAAAAAACATTGAGGAGATTCAATATTTATGTAATGTTTTATGGAAGTTCAATAGAAAAATCCAATATAATTTCCCAATTAAAATCACCTGCTAGTTGACTTACATCCATTACTATTATCTCAAGCCACTGTATACTGAACCTATTCACACAATAGTGTTATGTGAACATGCACAGGTTAAAAATTAGTAATTACTGTCTAGACAATTCACTGTTAGCTATAGTTGAGTGAATATAATGAATAATTTATTTGATTAATTTTGCATTCCTTTTCCTCTTTGCYAATTGATCATGACCATGGAAAACTTGAAAATGTACTCATTTATCAGAGTTATTTTCTGTGAATAATTCTTAGCCTGAACATTTTTTCACAAAACAAACTATTCTTACTTGTGGACTGAAATTCACATTTATGGGATAGAAAGTACAGAGACCACTGGGATTGTTGTTCCTTTTTGCTTAAGCAGATCATCATGGAAGCAGCAGCAATGAACACAGAACCCAAACAGATTGATGCTCATTTTGTTGTGTAAGCTACATAATAAAGAGAACTTATGCAACTGATAAGCAATAGCTAATACTTGATTTTAAACTYCAGATGAAGTGGGAAGTCCATCTTTACTCTGAGTTTAAAAGCCCACAGGGAAAGAGGGAAAATCAGAACTATCTGAGCTGGGGGAGCCCTGSAGGAAGGACTGCAGGGGTTCACTGTCCTCCACAGCCCACAGGGCTGGAGGCTGCTGGGACAGAAACTGCTGGGCCCTAAAGCCAGGCAATGCCACAGGTAAATATTTCTGATTTCTGTGGGCAGAGGTGCATTTGGGCTGGCAATCCAGAGACTCCACACCCATTCCAGCTCCCTGTTCTGACATGGGATTTAACAGCGTGGTTTTCCCTTTGAAATTTGCTCTTCATTAGGTGAGCTTCAAAATGGAGCCTGAAACAATGAGGGGCTTTGAGTCTGCACAGATCAAATGCATTCTAACGTGCACACACACGGGATAAATGACACCTAATGAGACACAGAGATCAAATGCTCTGTTTGCAGCTTCAGTCCCCAGCAACGAGGAGCACACCAAGGCTGTTAACCCGTTCCTGGCACTGCAGGATGTGGCAGGGCCCAAAGGGCCCCACATTTTCTTRCTGTCACACTCAATTCTCATGGCTCCTCCTCTTTTGCAGGCCAAGCCAACYCCACA
Organism: Sporophila hypoxantha; assembly: GCA_002167245.1. Taxonomy (NCBI): domain Eukaryota; kingdom Metazoa; phylum Chordata; class Aves; order Passeriformes; family Thraupidae; genus Sporophila; species Sporophila hypoxantha. The sequence goes on along the minus strand of NDFG01000408.1, from coordinate 365,930 downwards.
GGAATGATCTTGCTCCTGACCACAAGGAAACAACAGGAGGAGGATGGGCGATGAATGAAGTTTGATTTTGGGGTTATAATTTCTACCTTTTCCCTTCCACTCTTTACAACCTTCTAGAGACACAGCATAAGCAACAACAGCAAACACTGGCTGTGATCAGTGTGTCAGGGCAAGGAACTGAGGAGAGAAGGAATTGAGGAAATCAGGAATTAGGAGAACAGGAATTGAGGAGGGTGGGAATTAGGAGAACAGGAATTGAGGAAATGAGGAATTAGGAGAGCAGGAATTGAGGAGGGTGGGAATTAGGAGAACAGCAATTGAGGAGGGCGGGAATTAGGAGAGCAGGACTTGAGGAGGGTGGGAATTAGGAGAGCAGGAATTGAGGAAATGAGGAATTAGGAGAACAGGAATTGAGGAAATCAGGAATTAGGAGAGCAGGAATTGAGGAGGGTGGGAATTGGGAGAGCAGGAATTGAGGAGGGCAGGAATTAGGAGAGCAGGAATTGAGGAGGGCAGGAATTAGGAGAGCAGGAATTGAGGAAATCAGGAATTAGGAGAACAGGAATTGAGGAAATCAGGAATTAGGATAGCAGGAATTGAGCAGAGCAGGTTTGGGTTCTCTCCCAAGCCCAGCAGCCTCACCAGCCCTGCTCCATGACACTGAGGTTTGGGCAGTGACATTCCCAGCTGGAATGATCACAGTTGTTGCCATCCCAATGCATTTACCAGCCCAAAGCCCAAGGTCCCAGAGATGATGCACAACTCTGTCAGCTCCTCCCTGTCCTTGTTCCCACGTTCCTGTGATGCCAACACCTCACCCCCTGACACTCTCTGGATCTGTTCCTTCCCCTCCAGCCACAGCAGTGGATTTATGATAAATAAATAAATGTATTTATTCCCTCTGAACCTCTGGAATTTGCAGTGCCTGCTCTCCCTGCCCTCCCCAGAGTGCTCTCCTCTACCTCTGATGGCTTTTGGAAGTTCAATAGAAAAATCCAATATAATTTCCCAATTAAAAAGCACTTTTTTTTCACCAAAAAGTGCCAACAGCACAAAATGCACCTCCCAGCCCCACAGGAGGCAGGGCTGGGAACTGCTAATTCCCAAACTTCAGCACTGAGCAATGCAGAATATTCCACAGCTGTCCCAAKGCTCTGGGCTGGAGTCTCCTGATCATTTTAATAAAGCTGCAGTTTAGCATTTTCAGTAAAGCTGAGGCACCTTTGCAAGGAATTTCTTTACACACAATAGCTGCTTATAGGCTGCATTACAYCTTCCAAAGCTCTTGGATTGCTGCTCTGCTCCATCTCTATGCTGCTATTGAAATTCAATTTAAAAAATAGAAATTACATGAAAAATAATTCCTGAGCCTAACTGTACTGGGACCATGTAAATCAGAAATAACTACACTGAGGTCAGTGACAGCTTTGCACAGGAGTTGTGCAGAACACAAATGACTGTTTCAAAAGGAAAGCTTTCACTGCAGCCTGTCCATAAGAAATATTGTATTATATATACATATATACACACAATACAAAGTTAATTTATGCAGAAAGGACTCATCTTGCTGTACAACTAATCAATGCAGGCTGACTACTWAATATTCCTAATAATGCTTCCTCTCCAGCTAGCAGAACAGCTCAAAAACAAACATCATTTTGGTCATGTGTGTCCATTATATTCATGTGCTGATTTAATTAACAGTAATTTCAGTATCTTGGAGATTTCTTCTCTGTTTTACAAATGATGCCCTTTTGCTGAGGGCTTGGGTTCAAATTACTGGCCAATCAGCTGTGGATCAAGTCTAGAATGCTAATTGGCAATAAAACCAGAGTGAGCACGCTGGAAAACGTACAGATGAGCCAAATTATTGGGGAATTGTTAAGGAACAGGAAGAGTTTTTTAGGCAGACCKAGTGAAAGCTTTGCAGCTCCCTCCAGCAGAGCGGAGGGTCCTGGTGGAGCTCAGAGCCCCTGAGGCAGGCTCAGCTCATCCCTCTGACCCTCAGGAGGGTCCCTGTGCCCTCACTCTGCCCTGCAGGAGCTCCCAGCACCCCTGATCCTCCCCAGGAACCCTGAGCCTGAATTCCATCAGAAAATCTGTCACTAAAGGAAGCAAGCCTAATGGAGCAGAGGTGTCCCAGCTCAGCAGAAGCCACCTCTGAGCATTTCCTCTGCACATCTCTCATTGGAAACTCTTACTTCTAGCAAGAATTTAGTGCCTGAGCAGCCTGGAGAGGATTTTCTGAGAATAATAAGTGTCCACATGGACCAGAGAGACCTGAGCTGATTCTGGTGCAGGAATGCTGCTGCCCTTCTACCCCTGCTGTATGGGCAGCACATCACCTCTTGCACACCCAGCTTTGGTRAGAAACCCCAAAAGCTGCCCAAAGCTGCTCCAGATCCCCATCAACCCATCCCAAACCAGAGATTCTTTCCCAAGCAGGCCTGTGAGGTGCAGAGCTGAGGCACCACAGTGTGACTGTGAGGAAGGCAGGGCAGGAGGAGTGTCTGTGCCAGGGGATCCATCCCTGCAGCAGCCACAGCCCGGGGTGGAAGCAGGGACAGGAAAATGTGGTGCTGGGAGCAGGAGGGGGAGCAGAAATCCCATTCTGGGCAGGTTCCTTTGCATGCAAAGTACAACACGAAGGCACTGTTAAAAAGGAACTGCAAAGCCAAAGGTCAAAGTGATTTCAAGTAAGAAATATGCATTAAGTGCAATGGATAAACACATAGGGGACAATTTTGCACATAAATGCATTTAACCAACTTCTGAGAGATACATAAATCATCTAGGTTTGCTAGAAATGACTGATCCTGCCCTGGCTTCTTTACACTTCAGAATGAAGTGGGTTTGGTTTTTATTCCCAACCCCAGAGCAAGCAAAGGAAAATCCCTTTTGTCTGTCCCCAGGTGATCACAAATCAGCTCCAAAACTGCATTTTACAGCAAGGCCAGGCTTAGGAGATCCCAGCCATGTTTAGGGGATGGTTTGTGGGACCAGCTCAGGGTTCCCATGGCACAGACAGCCCATCCCTGCCCCATCCCTGGGAATGCTCCAAGGACAAACATGGGACAGGAGAAGCCAGCCTGCCATGCTGCAATCCCTGCACTCACCCAGCTGACAATAMTGGGCAAATCTCTGTGAGCTGGGGAGATTCAGAGTGACTTCCAGGAGGTGGATTGCTGGGAAATGCTGCCTGGATCCTAAAGGATCTGGAGCATTTGGCATCAGCCTTCTCTGCATGTTCATTAATATTTTGGACTCTGATTGTAAGGAGTATCAGCAAGTGTATCAAATTTCATGAAAGCAAATTGTTGGTTCACAGAGGAATAACGTGGTGCTTTAGTCAAGCACGAGGATGAAAACCTCATATAATCTCCAGCTATTGTCATTCAATGTTTATCACCCAACACAGTAGAATACAATTCTTATCTTTGATGGATGTGGCACACAATAGCTGTTTTCTTGAGTGCATCATAAATATTAATAGTATTCACAGAGCTTCTTAAAATTTGTCATGTCACACTGCTTTCATGGAAACACTCAAAATGCCATTATTTTTGTCCCACCAACAGGAAATTTTCCTTTAGTTTCTTTCTTTTTCGCTCTCAAAATTAAATGGTAGAGGATGTTTAACTGAGCAGAGGGAAAAAAGGGATAATGGTTCACATTGAGCCATTCCAAAACCTACTTCAGATGCCCAGAATTAGACTGAAAGAGGGAAAAAWGTGATATCCTTTGGAAAACACAGTCCAGTTAAAAATGAAACACTTGATGAAATTGAAGAGATTTGTCTGGAATTTCATTTTTGGAAGAACACTGAGGAAGAATGCTGACATGACCAAAATGTTCCTAWGTGCCATATTCAGAATGGGACATTTTCACTTCAGGAAAAAAAAAAAAAGAAAAAAAAAAAGGTGTTTTTTTCTCCCAAAATGGAATATTTGTACATTATTGTGTCTATGCTGGGCTGCATTCAGAGCAGTGTGGGCAGCAGGTCCAGGGGGATCATTCTGCCTCTCCTGTGGGATCCCACATGGAGCTGCATCCAGCTCTGGGAGCAACAGCACAGGGACCAGGGGCTGCTGCAGGGCTGGAGCCAGGCTGGAGAGCTGAGAATGTTCCCCTGGAGAGGAGCAGCTCCAGCTGGGAATGTTCCCCTGGAGAGCTCAGAGCCCTGCCAGGGCCTGAAGGGGCTCCAGGAGAGCTGCACAGGGACTGGGGACAAGGGATGGAGGGACAGGAGCCAGGGAATGGCTCCCACTGCCACAGGGCAGGGCTGGATGGGATACTGGGAACTGGGAATTGTTCCCTGGCAGGGTGGGATGGAATTGCCAGGGAGCTGTGGCTGCCCCTGCATCCCTGGCAGTGCCCAAGGCCAGGCTGGACAGGGCTGGGAGCACCTGGGACAGTGGGAGGTGTCCCTGCCATGGCAGGGGTGGCACTGGGTGGGATTTAGGGTCTCCTCCACCTCAATCATTCTCTGATTCTCTGATT